>JAOPUB010053348.1:0-14824 GCA_027564055.1 Neptis clinioides
AGAAACTTCCCCAATAGTCTCCTAAGATTAGCATCCATTGCTACCAACATTATTTATGTAAGTTTCAAGTCGAAAACGAATAAAACTCTTGAGGTCTATAATGTTAAAATATGTATTTCATCTCTAAAACTTACATAAATCATTAAAATCAAGTACCAACTTCAGCCTATACATATATTCATGTATGAATAAGTTAAAAACAAAATGGCGACTTGGAAAGTTTGATAATTACCGCGAGACGTGTTTCGGCTTTCGAGCCCATATTTCCCTAGATGCTGACTTTGTAGACGAATTAATCTCACTTTTAAGAACTAAAATTTGTGTTTTTATTTACTTTATATATAGTTTTTATTATTTTTTATTTTATTTATGACTTTTTAATTCCTATTATTTTTATTTTATGTTCAATATGAATTTTTAAATATCAATTCCTCAGCCTCAAGGTTGCCTGGAACAGATCGCTTTAAGTGACAAGGCCGCTTATTGTATTATCATTCTTCATTTTGCAATTTTTATAGATTTTACTTTTAGTTAGCCCCTTTTATTTTACTTTTCTGTATGAATCATTTGGTGTACAAAAACCATTTCAGGATCTTTCATTTTCAATAAGTTCTTAAGTTAAGAATCATCTCAATTGGATTATAAATAAAATATTCAAAAATCCGTAAAATCCAGTCTAGATACAAGATCCTCTTTTCAACAAAATTGGTAAGAAACTATACTCGAATATCCCTAAAAAAGTATCGGAATTCAGATTCTTCTTCTTTTTTCATCTAGGACGATCACAACAACCGTAAAAATATGAATAATCAAGGAAGTTATACTCGAACAACACTAGAAAGGTATGAGTAATCGAAGAAATGATATCCGAACATGCGTAGTAAGTATCAGTAATCAACGAAATTATACCGGAATATTTGTAAAAACTATGAGTAATCAAGGAAGTTATATTCGAACATCCGTAACAAGAATGAGTAATCAAAGGAAGTTATATTCGAAAGTCTGTAGTAAGTATGAGTAATAAAAGAAATTATACCGGAATATCTGTAATAAATATTAAAGTTTACAAAATATATAACTACCTGAATCTTCTGAATATTACCAAGGTTAAGAGCCCAAAGTAACATTCCAGGTAACCCCCCTGTTTACTTTAATTTACTGGTAAGATTTATGAATTACTTGTAATTTATAACTTTTAAACAACCTCTCTGACTCCACACGAATATTAATTATTAACTTCTTGGTTTAACGGATGCTCTGTTTACTAAACTTGAATAAACATTTCATTCTTATCTAGCTACGCATCCTGATTTTGCTTGATTTTTCTGCTCTAAAATGAATGTATTATACATACTAGTTGACCCATGCGTCTTCATCGGCGTGATGCTACACTCCTATGGGTCGAAGCTTGATGTTATATAGCCTAAAGCCTTCCTCGATAAATTAACTATACAAAACAAAACATAATTTTAGAATTGAAAAATTCTTTTTGTTTTAGATAGTCCATTTATCGAGGAAGACTTTAGGCTTTTTAAACATCACGCTACGACCCATAGGAACGGGGCATCACGCGAATGAAGGTGCGCGGAAGGGCTAGTCATTTTTTTTTTCCTCAGATTGATATTTGTATGTTTGTAGCTCACACAGAAACTGCTAAACTGATTTCATTGACATTTGGCACACGGATACTTTATAATCTAGACTAGCCGACCCGCGTGACTTCATATGCGTGATGCTCCACTTCTATTGGTTTCAGCGTGATGTTGTATAGCTTAAAGCCATCCTCAATAAATTGACTATTTAACACAGAAAGAATTTTTCAACTCGAATCAGTAGTTCCTGAGATTAGCACGTTCAAACAAACAAAATCTTTAGCTTTATAATATTTAGTATAGATTAGCATATAGGCTACTCTTAATCTTGGAAATATTCAGAGTTCCTGTGAGATGTGAAACACTGATTTTTTCTGGGATAAGTAACCTATGTAATATAATTCAGGGTATAAAGTATCTGTGTATCAAATTTTATTAATTATTGAAGTCCTTACAGTGGTTTTCACGTGATTGAGAAACAGACATCCAATCATCTAATCGTACAAATTTTCTCATAAATACATAGTATGTATGCTTATATCTTCAAAACTACGCAACCGATCTTGATGCGGTTTTCACTGATAGATAGAGTGTTTTATGGAAAAGTTTTATATGTATAATACTATATGTTTTACTACATATTATAGTAAAGAAACCAAGCGAAGCTGGTGCGGGTCGCTAGTTTTGAATATTAGTAAGATTAAGAACATATAATAACTCCTGTTCAAATCCAGGGCAGGTTGACTAGTAAATAATGTATATTCAGTATATCTATATTATATACAGATACATATATACTCAGTGTTTCTCTTGTGAGCTCAATATTATATTATTGAAGTCAGAAAACTTTCAATAGCTGACACACGTTGCTGTTTGGTTTAATGGTAGATCGTGGGTCAAACTTCAGACAATAATTTTCTAAGTTTACCTTAAAAAAACATAAAAAATAGTACATTTGAATATTGTATGTTTGTATCATAATTTTTATATATATAACTTGCAACACGCCCGTTGAATTTATATTCTGTAATGCGTAGTATGTGTGTAAGCTTTACAGTGGAGACCACCATCTCACTGACTCACTCACTCTTCTGTCTCACTCACACAAAACTTGTCCTGACAATAAGTAATAAAATAAAAAAAGAATTATCAGATTTGGTGCAGCAATTTTGAAGTTATGAGCTTGCAAACATAGAACCTATTATTTACATAGAAATACTTTTGTTAACTATATATATCTATCATAATTAAGTGTAAGCCCTAACATACGAGTCTCAGATATTGTCCTAGTTAAATGACAGGCCTTTAAGCTTACACCTGGTTCACAATCCCTACGCAGCAGATTCTAATCTAAAGTGTACTGCATATGTGTTTAGTTTATCTATATAAAAAAAAAAATTTGTAGTTTCTTAAACGATTATCTAAAAATTTATAAATAAAAATGATTAAACTAGACCCACCCGACTTTATCCGAGTGATGTTTCAATCCTATGGATCGCAGCGTGCTGTTTTATGGCCTATAGCCTTCCTCGATAAATGAGCTATCAATACACAAAAAAACTTTTTCAATTCAAATCAGTAGTTTCTGAGATCAGCGCATTCAAACACAAAGAAACTCTTCAGATTTATAATATTACTAGCAGACCCGCGCGAATTCTTCCGTAATTCTGCGCTCCTATGGGTCGTAGCGTGATGTATTGTAGCCTATAACCTTCGTCAATAATTGGACTATCCATAACAAAAAGAAATTTTTAACTTCTATCATATGAGTCTCAGATATTGTCTTAGTTAAATGCCAGGCCTTTGGAGTTGACACATTTTAGATGTTATGATAATAGACGTTAGTTAAAAAGTTGGGTAAACGAAAATATTCACATATGTTAATAACTTCTCTTACAGTTGCGCAAAGCAATAGAGGACGTAAATTCAGGAGTGCTTACACCCCTAACACGACCTTCTCCACCCGAGACTCCTTCGCCGGTACTGATCAAGGTAACCAGATCGGAACCCGCACCTCCCTCCGAAAAGGACACTGATAAACTCACCACTTACTGAACATACGGTAAATATTTGCACATTAAAATAGTGTAAATTTTCTGGTGTTCATAATTAAAAAATTTAAAAAATTTTGTCATTTCTGTCAAGTGTAAAAACTTTCATTTTATACGTAAATACTATGATTAATTTATTTTAAGTAAAATATACATTTTTTTCTGGCAGTTACGTTAGTTTTTTCAGGTCTATAAACAACTATGGTTCTAACGTAAAGTAAATAAATAGATGCACCGTTAAATATCTTAACTGATTACATTAATAAATAAATTTAATATTTGTAATTTCAGGTAGGGAGTCATAATTCGCAACAAATATATACGAATAAAGTGATAAAAGACTTAGCAGAATATACTAGCAGTATTTTATTAGTCAATCTCTGTCGTGCTTCCACTTACGTATACGAGATTCACTATTTAGATGTTAAATATATTTATTTAGAGATTATTTTCATCCAGTTGTAACTGGTGCGCCATTTTTGTTTTAATACCTTTGGTAGAACTAAGTTATAATGCAGACGTGAGAAATCGAAATTAAAATACAACTATGACTTAGTTATATCAAAAGTATTGTGGAATATTGTCACAAAGGTTGTGCCTAATTTAAGTTAGACTAGTTTATGAAACTAAGCACATCCACATTTCTACTATTTTATTGGGACTACAGAGTGTTGTTGGCAAAATTAAACTAAATATATATTAGTATTAAAATATAAAAATTTACTAGTCATACCACTCCCATTTTGCTGAGAAATAATCGGCGTTACGTTAAAGGCGGGAAAAAAACTGACTGTATTATTGTATTAATTAGGAAATAAAAAAAACAAACATAAAGGATAAAAGACAATTAACTGTTTTGTCTATTGTCTATTTATATTTTTTTATTGTCAGCAGCACTTTATTACATTAAGGCTTGTGATTTTGAAAAACATTCCAAATTAAAAAAAAGCGAAATTGTGCCATTCATAAGTAATGTCAAGAAATGTTTGACTATTTAAAAGTGTAGCTATAGATTAAAAATTTATTTATTACAATATTTTCCAGGCATTTAGAGAAAGTGTCCAAAATCTGTGATGTTTAATGTAACAGATTTTTGTCTGTATGTATGTTTAACATATAAAAGTAGTTTGTATGTGTTTATGGGGAAGAATAAAATAAGCATAATTTGCGATTAATATATTATTGTAAACTAAATCAATTATATTGTGAAATTTCGTTATATGTGATAAATGTTTTATGAAACTCGAAATGATTTTGAAAGTCATATCATCTAGAATTAAATAAAGTGCTTGTAAATGTCAATCTGTAATGAATGAAGTTATTGTTGCAGAAATGCTATAAATTGGACCAAATAATTAAAGAATTGTGTAACTATGTAATGAAAGATGTATTAAGTGATGTACGCATATAATTGAACACGCTGTATTTTGTGTGATCTGTTGCTTTATATTAAACGTTGTGTGCGTTCTCGTTGACTTTTATTATTATAGTATTTAAATATATTTTGTTCAATAGAATTTATTTTCAAATGTATTATATGAAAGCTATTAATAGAAATGTTTCGGCGACTGTTTAAAAAACAACAACAAGGTTATTTTGTTTCTTCTAGTCAATGAAGCTCTTGTTAACAAATTGAAAATATTAGATATATATTAGCTTTAAAAAAATAAAAATCAAAACTCGTTCTGAATCATTTTATTTTTAATAAGATCTATTTTTAAAAGTAAATCTTAAACTATAATACTCAGGCACTGTATTGCGGTTGCGTGTGGCATGTCATTGGGCTTTGTTAAGTACAGTACAATATTTACTAACCTACAGTTACCTTTATCTAGAAAATATTTAAAAAAGAGCTTTCTGGAAAGTACTATTACTTTACTTTTTTAATTCCTCAAAGATTCGTAACTTCGTATTTGGCTATGAATAATTGAACTACAATTTATTGACAATACCAAATCTTCGCGGTTTTGTATCAAATGCCATTAATCACATTATTACTGTTAACAATATAAAAAATCCCGAACCAGTGAGTAACTAAAGCATTATTTTTTTCTGACATTAAGTACTATAAATAACTTCCAAATAAACTTTCTATCGTATATTTAAAGTTTGATTTAAACTGAACCAAATGTGTTAGTTAATTAATTGTTCATTCTCAATGTATTTCTTTAGCACAACACATTTATTATGTTATTTTTTAATGTAATTGTAAGATAACATGCTTTCGAGCACCTTGCCACCAATATTAATAAATTAATAAGATAGTAACTTACAGCAATAAGAGAGTTACAAGGCACTAAATACATATTGTGCATATTTTAGCATTATGTTACCAGATCACAACAGATCTACTTAAACAAATAATTATTGCACTTGGAAACGTTGGTCTACAACAAGTAACTAAAGAGTGAATGCATCATTACTTAATTGGAATGTTGCTAAAATTAAAACTTATATATAAGGCGATTTAAGAGGTATTTTGTGTTACATAAATAACTTTGCTTAATAGTCTATTATAGCTACCTAACATTCGTTAAACTATTTGATAATTTATCATACTAAAATGATTTTGATAATCACTATCATGAAGGATATGTTAAGATTTACGCATTAATAAAAAGTATTTATTCAAAATGTTTTCGGATAAGCTTAACCACAATGAAAAGAAAAAAACAAACGGCACAAGGTAAAAAAATTTGGAAATGCAATTAAGTCCTTGGTGTACATTTTTGTTGAGATACAAATATTAGGTTCATAAAGTACCAATCTTCTTAATTAAGCGATAAGACCAATATTACGAATTAAAAAAACAATAGGACGATAGAGAACAAATCAAAATGTTTAAGATTAGTCAAAGTTCATTGTAATATTATAATGTTACACGATACATCATCGTGCTCGTAGAATTTATTGTTCTCTACAAATTTTACGATACTTGATAAACTGTAGACCAAAGTCCTCTTATTAATTTCATTGAAGCAGACAAAGCTTATCTTATTCGCTAATTTGCTAATAAATTATTACCTCTGATACGTAAAACATACGCATCAGTTTCTTATAATATCCTTCATTTTTAGTTTTTATCAAAATAAATTAATCTATTTAATAAATCATACATTCATTGCATGCAAACTCCAAACATCTACAAATAAACGCATATTAAATTAAGAACTAAACATTCAGTAAATTAAATGCATTGAATTAAATAATCTAGTTTTAAATACATCACAACCCTACACTACAAAATAACATCAAGCAGACAATATCACATATAACTTTAGTATAAGTAAACATATCACTCATATTTTATTACAATCAAAATAATTTACTAGCTGCCTGTAATTTACCTAAGCTTAAACATATTATAGTGTCTAGTAAATTAGTGGATATCATTGAAATTGATTTAGATACATAATAACCTTTGAATTTTCATAATATATGTATATAAATTATATCTCAATTATTGCCTAAAATATGATTAAAAATCAACAATCAAAATCATTATTTAATTTAACATAGGTGCTCAGCAATAGAAATATTTATTTTTGTAATTTACAGAAGCATTTCAGTTGACTTTCGTGAAAAATGCCACAGATTAGTTTTCTTTTTGTATATATCTACACATTGGAAACTTCTACCAGAATTATGTTAATGCCCTATATATAATAAACTTTCACTACAAGATGTTTGTAAAAGAATATGTAGTTAACGACTGAAAGAATGAAAGTTATCCACTAATTACAAACAAAAAAATATAAAACAATAATTTGAGCAAGAAGTGCCAACAATTGTAGTAAAGCTTACTATTTGCTAAAAATAAATTGCTTGGTTTTTATAAATTATAATTCGATACTCTATAGTCTACACATATCACATACACCCACAAGACTCTACCACCATGTTCGGTAGAGTCTTTTGCGTCACAGTGTTATTGGAGTCCATGTATAGTAACTGTAAAGAACTAAACGTTGTGGGCGCACAACATGGCTTGAATTCTGCTTTCCTTTCATTTGACACCATGTAGAAATATTTCTGTAAAGAAATAAGACGATTATGTATTTCATTAGAAGACTAAAGAACTGTTTATCAAAGCAAGAAAGATGCAAGGAAATTGTATATCATATGGATTACTGTTACCAATTCATGGTTTGTTGGTTGCATAAACTAATATTTTGTTTCAAAAAATTTTATTTTTAAATAAAATTAAAAATTGTATTTCTGCTAAATTATATGTGATTGGGCAAAACTATAACTGATATAAACAAATGCTCTCTAATTTTAAGAAAACCCTTGTAAAACTAAGTTCATAAAAATTGCATTAGAGTGATTAGCGATAGATTTTACTCTTATATTATCTCTTATCAACAATTCAGTGTTAATTTTATTTCAACTTACCCTAATAATATTGTTATGGTAACTATCCGCTAGTGTCACATCAGATATGGGAGCGCAAGTGCCTTTACAGAAGTAAGCATGATATCCCGCTGGACGTATAATCCAGTCGTCCCAACCTAATTCTTTAAAACTAACGTATAGGGGCTCTCGGCAGCATTCACTTGTTGTAGCTCCGCATTCTAGTGTTCGCCCTCGTCGTCGTTTTCCAGCGTATTTAGTGTATAACACTAGGAATGGTCGGTGTTTTTCATGGAAGGAGAGTGGTGCTCTACGTAGCTGTTAAAATAAAAAAATTGGTTAGTAAGAAACTCCTATAATATATACCTATATACATATATAAAATCTATTTTTATATAGTTGCACTCATCTAAAAAATATATGAATTAATGAAAAGAAGAACCCTGCTGAAATTCTAGTAATATTATAAAGAGAATATTGTTAATAATCTAGAAATTACTATTACATTGAATTATAAATGATATACATGAATTCAAAGGTTGCGATCCTGTTTCAATATTCTCATCATTGAGCTACGGCCACTTAAATTTAAATATAATTCTTATTACTTAATTGTATAATTTCTCACCTGACAAGTCCTACAAGCCACATGCAATGTATGAAGCCTCTCCCTTCCTTCTAACCATACACGAACTGCCCAAGCTAATTCCACCCTTACCCATCCTTCACCAATATCTGTTTCTTTTATAGCTATAGGTTTCGTCTTTTTGAATTGCTGTTGGCTATCCCAGTGGGCTGCTTCAGAGATGACGAACGTTTGGTTATATTCATCAAGAGGGTCGCGTTCCTATAAACAAAATGTGAATAGAGTTAAAAAAATGTTATTGCACAAAAAATATATACTAAATATTTGCAGTAAAACAGATTTATGTAAATACCTTATAAAACCACAACTCGACTACAGTAACCTCTTCAGGCTCTACATCTGGAGGTAATTCAAACTGTAGACATGTAAAAGGGTAACGTCCCGATGTGAGGCACTCTCCTGTAACAATCCAGACATTCTTTTAGATGAGGAAAACCAGAACCTAAATTAAAAATAATAAATGTTGTTTGAAATTAAAATAACTGATTTTGAGAATAAATTTTGATATTCAATTTTAAATTAATAGTACTATGCAAAATTTATTAAGAATTGTAGATATTTTCTTACGACAGACCAAACAGGTGGGTATTATATCCTAGATTTTAGTATAAAATTTATATACCATCTATATTTAGTACATCTTATCGATTCTGCCTCCTAGAATCACACTTATTTTCGGTCAACTTATTTTAAATATTATTATTCATGTTACATAACTTTATGGAATATTCTGTTACTACATAAAAGGGCAATTCCTAAAAATAATTAATCACATAGAAACAGTAGTTTACTATTAGCAATAAATTATTTTTAATTAGACTATTCACTGATTATATAAACAGATAAAATGTTTCTAATAACATGTTAAATGTTAATTATTATTGGCTCTAATTGCTGAATTTTATTACTTTGCCTATGCACATAATTTATATTTATTTTCAGTAATTTAATATGATTAAGCAAGTTTAAATATATAAGGGAAAGTATAGACAACGAATCGCTTAAATATATTAAAAGCAAATCTAATTATAAAGTTGTAATGAATTTTTACTAGATGATTGATTAGAATCAAATCAAACATCTCTTAGGAAAAAAATGGTACATACAACTTATTTTTATATTTATATTACCTAAGTGAGCTTTTAAAAAAAATCTAATAAAATGATATTGTACACCAATTAAGTAGAATTACTACATACGACTCAATTGTGACCTTACGGTAATTGGAACAAGGAATGACCCGAGAGGCTGCGTGATAATACTATCTTACAGTGTTTTCCACTTATCAAATTTTGGCTTAATAGTGTATATGCGTACTTTGTAAAATATGCTTACTTCAAATGCCATCGTGTGCTTTGATTATTGTGCGCGATGAACAACAAGTTCAGCTAAAATGCATTTTTTTATTAGCATGCATCCTAGAAATTATTGAAAGCCTGTTTGTAGAACGTTTATATGGTAATGACATTCTCACAGATATACCGTATTTTTTTGTCTTATTTTATCTATTATAATCTTAGTCACTTTTAGCGTTACCTTTATCTAACGCTAAAAGTGACTATGATTATAATCAGCTTAAATATGTCTACATAAGAGAATAATGAGATACAAGAAATCACTAGTCATTGGTACTGGCCTGATGTGCACAATCTTCATTATCTTAACGTGTAACATAAAAAATTTTGAAATGACTAATTTAAAGAAATCTCACTGATAAAGATCATCATATAACTGCATGATTAATGTTTAAATATTTATTTATTATTAATTATAATATACTTCCTATTTATCTAGAGCATAAAAATTATATCAGCCTGTGTATTATAAACATCGAGAGCACGTTGCCGCAGCGTGATAACAGATGTAACGGCAGGTTAATTTATATGATAAGAATTGTATACAAATACACATTATTCGATATAAAATAAAGATGAGAATAAACTCCAAAAACGATCATCATCAAATATTAGAAAAAAGTTTTAATTATTTCAGACTTTAGGTCGAATAAATAATAACTATTTTAGACTTATTTTTATTCTTAAACCTATCATTTATTTTTATGTAAAGCTTGGGTTCTTCAGTATAAAGTAAATAATTTAATATCGAAGTGTAAAGTAAATAATTTCATTGAACCAAGCAAATCGGCGTGTCTTACAATAAACATGTCAGACTTAAGTCCTCGGATTTAAAGTAGAAGCCTTTATGTGTAGTAGATTTTATTTTATTTCCTGACGTTTTGAATACTTTACAGTGTTCGTGATCACAAGACAGACTCTGTCTTGTGACTACTACACATAGTGAAATAATCTTAGATACCTAAGTGTGTCTATAAGCATAATTTGAATTTTTATATTTGTTGTTCAAGAATAAACAGTAGCAAGTAAACTAATTAAATATCCACTGATAAGTGAGTAAATACTACACTGGTATTTTAATATACTCTTTATCTATCTTTGCTATTTTTATACTTAATCTATTGTAACGGTTAATTAATTACGTGACTTTGAAATATGTAGTGTATTTTATACAGTCATCTCTTTCATAAGTATTGGCAATTCTATATTATAAAACCAAATGGTAATTTCATTGTGTGTTTACCGCCCGTAAAACCCTCATGGGATTAGAAAAAAAGAAGAGAAATTAATTAAATTAATTCTCGTCCTGATTCGATTCTTGCCAACAAACAATATTCCAATCAGGCTTATAAAATGTTTACGCTACGTTAAAAAAAATTATATTATTTTATACCAGTCGACCCGCCCCGGCAAGGGAGCAATTTCCTCTTTATATATACCTAGATTTATCAAAAACCATTTAATTCTCAATACATTGTTGCTAAATAAACATATCTAGGCACTTATGACAGAAAACATATTTTATTAATATCCCGTGGGAACTTTTAATTTTTCCGGGATAAAATAAGTAGCCTAAATTTTCGTCCAGGTTATAAATTATCTGTGTGCTAAATTTCATTGAACTCCGTTTAGAAGTTGTCGTGTGATTCAGTAACAGTTTGGACATCCAAATATCTGGATATCCAAACATACTAACTTTCACTTTTATAATTTTAGTTATTTTAACAAGTTACTCGTTGAGTTAAGTTAGAAATGACCATTAGTTTTATCACGATTATGTCTTCAGATGATCGAACTGTAGTACGAACAGATCATAAATCTTGCGGCAATATTTATTTAATTCCTTCGATACCAGATCTTTTATTAAATAATGGACAAGGACTTTCTTGAAATATCTAGTATTGATTTAGAATATTTTAAACGTAATTTAAGTAACCGTTACATACGAGTTATCTTTGGGTCGACCTTTTTTCACTCATGAATGTAATTAGTTGAGGTCGAATTTTATCATTCATATAGCGTCTGCGTGATTTTTATCATGGATAATCACCAAAATGTTTAATTTTTTTTAATTTTTTCTTATAAACCCATAAGTTCAATCTATAATATTATTATAAAGCTGAAGAGTTTGTTTGTTTGAACGCGCGAACCTCAGGAACTACCGGTCCGATTTGAAATTTTTTTTTTGTGTTGTCTATTTATTTATCGAGGAAGGCTATAGGCTATAAAAAATCACGCTATGACCCATAGGAGCGGAGCATCCCACGACTGAAATCACGGGAGTCGGCTGGTTTGTTATAAAGATCTTCCTACACTACAACTTTAGTAGAAGCTTTAAATTGGAGGGGTGTTTGTTCAAAAATGAATAGGTGTATATTTTTTTAAGTTTGTTTATCGTACAAAGAATTTCAATGTCATTTTCAGTGGGGTTTTGTTTCATAACAGCGAAACTAAATCATTTTTTTTTACAACTTTCACCTTTTTAAGGTAGGGTTTAGTTTGATATATAACCCTATTGATAAACAATAAGACAGACCAGTTTGATATTAGTTAGAGACAGGTTACAGATCAAAAGGGCGAGTAATTACTTACTCTATATTGTCCTATTTCGATAACCGTGGATCCGCTCCAGAAATAGCTGAGATAAATCCTGTTTCATGACATAAATTATTTTTAAAATGTAAAATAAGTAATTATATGTATATAGACTATATTACATTAAATAATAAAAAAGATAATGTCCAATTAAGAATTCATGATATCCAAGTTTATACCGGAATCCTTAAATATTACAATATCTTATTTATTTATTTCATATCTTACAAATACAAAAATTTGTCTTATGGATTTTTGTTATTTAATCACTTTATAGACTGGATAATACATAGGCAATTTTTTATTACGAAAAAATAAATGTTGGATAAAAAATGTATGTTTAAAATTAAACCCATGCGAAGCCGTGGTAAGTTGACTACTATATTGTTATACTAGTCGACCCGCTCGCGCTTATTGGTCAATCAGGATGAAAGTATTCATCGCACCATAATCAAACCGAACGAACTGAGCGTAGTAAACCTTAGCTTCCAGCTCCTTAGCTCCTTTCCCTAGTTCTAATCTACCTCTATACCAAATTTCATCTTATCTGATTCAGTGGTTTGAACGTGGTTGGGTGACAGACAGACCGACAGAATTACTTTTACATTTATAATATAATATAATAGATATAGAATATAATAAATATAGATTTTTCACGAAAAGAGCCTTTCACTAGGTTTTTTTTTTTTCAAAAATCTTAAATGTACAGATACACCTTGTTTACGATTTTACTATAACTATAGATATAGATATAGAAAATATATATATAAGTATGTTCTTAGTTAATTTTTAGGTAACGTTAAAAAGTGCAAGAATTTACTTTTTAATTCTCTGATTAAAACTATTCGAACACTGATAACATAGGTTCAGCCATTGATCTAGATATCTTCTTTTTTATTAAAGGTATTATGAATTAAATCAGATTTGAATTCACGAAACAATAAACTACATTGTTAAAGTTTCAAACAATAGTAAAATATAGGTCACCGTTTATCACAGGGTTATCTTAAAATTAATTCGCGAAGATAAAACAAAAAGCCAAATAATTATAGTATCAGTTTCCGCCATCATCACCCCACGTGTCCAGGTTATCAGTAACAAATGTACAGCCATACGTAGGTCAGCTGAGACCTTAGAATATGTGTGGAATTTACTTTATTGATCATTCTGAGGATAACTATCTCGTTTATGTATGTTTGCTTGGCTGAACTTAATGGCGAATAAAAAATATGCACATGTCCAAAACATGACATGACATGACATTACTCACTAATTCACCAACGCCGTTCCCTAATATTAAAATCAATTGATTATTTTTCGACGAACAAAAGCGAAATTTTAACATTTCCTTCCCGCTATTTTGAAATAGTCTCTAAAATATAGTATTTTTTAACGAATCCTTTAGAAATATAATACAGTACTGTGGAACTAGTTTTTTTATTATGCTCGGATTATATATTTATTATATTTGTTTACTACAGAATTACATCAGGTCCAGAGTTCATGTTTATTTTAGGCATGTAAGCATTATCAAAAAATGCATAATAAACAATCTGTCACGTGAAAGTCCAAGGTTCACTGTAAAAGCAGGTAATAGGTTTAATTTCATACTATTAGTTATTTGTAGGAAATAATTGCATCATTTAGATATTTATATATAGGTACATATATGCTAATATAGATATAGTTAAAGTTATTTTAATCAACGTAGCTAAAAGGCGAATATGATGTGTCATCATCATCATCACAACCCGTTCCTGGCCCACTGCTGTGCTAGGTCTCCTCCTCAGAATTGGGGAGAGCCCAGAGTGGGATGGCAGAATTTCTCTCACACCTTTGAGAACATTTTGGGAACTTTCAGGAGTGCAGGTTTCCTCACGATGTTTTCCCTCACTGTTATAGTAAGTGATATTAAATTTCTTAAAACACACATAACTCAGAAAAGTCAGAGGCGTGTGCCCGAGTATGTATGTACATACGAGTATAATAAACCGATTCGATGAATAGAAATGTCTTGTCTCAGTATGAACTATATTTTTAAAAAATTATGTTTCTACTATTTTCTAACAAAGCTTTGTTTCGGGGAGGGTATCAGTATATCTTCTGGGATTAGCAGCCGTCTTTATCGTGGCCCAAGCAAAAAAGCTCTTTGCCGATTAAAAGGGTCTAGAATACCTTAAACTATGAGCATTTAATGTGATACATAGTAAATCCGTGATTAGGTAATACCAC
>JAOPUB010053447.1:0-14824 GCA_027564055.1 Neptis clinioides
GCTATGGTTACAAGATTGTTTTTTTTTTAAATATTACTAGCAGTTTGGATTGCAAACTACTAGTATTCCTGTTCTCCCCTGCAACTAAGGTAAATACTTGTGTCAGTAGTCGTTGGTTATGATGTTATCCAAAAAAAATTATTAACTAGCACGAGCATATACATAGTGAGACAAAATTCTGTATGGAGTGTGACTTCCATCGGAGACATATGCTCCCACGGAGAATAATCATTTAAAATGATGGTTTAATACCTATGAAAAACAATAAAACCCTTTATCAACTACCTGCATAACAATAAAGTGTCTTGGAAGTCCTAAACTTGTAACAGATAAGATAGACAACGATATCTTATCGTTGGATTGCTTTATCTGACTCACTGTTGTATTGAATTCAAACAAGGAGAATGGAAGTATTGAAATGTTTGTCTGATTCATTAAATATATTTCTATGTAAGAAAAATTATCCCACAGGAACTTTACATTTATGTGGGATAAAAAGTTGAAGTATCTGTGTGTCAGATTTCATTGAAATTTGCATAAAATTTTTTTACCCTAAAAATTATTCTTTAACTGTCCCGCAGGAACTCTGATAGGAAGCTACTCTATTTCCACGTTATCTAGGCGGTGCAGTGTTGCCATGCTTGGAAATCAATAAGTCATCGCCATTTTGTTCCTACTGCACCAATTTTAAAAATTCTTTCTCTGAAAGGAAGCTCCACTATTTCCGCGTTATCTGGGTGGTGAAGTGTTGCCATACTCCGAAATCCGAAAGGATAAAAAGTTGAAGTATCAGTGTGTCAGATTATATTGAAATTTGCATAATTTTTTTTTTCTCAAAAATTATTTTCTAATTGTCCCACAGGAACTATACATTTTTGTGAGATAATAGGCTATATGTTAGTCCAGGTTGTGAAGTAAGAAAAATTATTTTCTAAGTATCCTACAGGAAACATAAATTTTTCAGGAATAAAATGACTATGTGACAAATATCATTGAAATTTGCACAAAACATTCACTTTAAAAATAATAAGTATCCCTTAGAATAAGCTGGAATACTTGTGGGATCATGTCAGTAGTCCAATGATGGGGGACTGAACCCTTAACCTATCTCTCGTGAACCACTGAAGAACCAAAGCTTTCATATTTATAATTTAATTAAAAAATATATCCTGTGGGATTTCAATTAAGTATACCTAATAGATTGTTTGTAATAACTAGGATATCACATAGGATCCTTTTTATCCTAAAAAGAAGTGCAGAGTTTGTGATATAGAAAGTATCATATGACAAGTCCAAGGAGAGCGAGTGACTCAAAACCTGAAAACCTATCTGGTAATGGTGGTAGTCTACTTCAGTCTTCATAATTGTCCTCTTTTTTTTAAAAAAGATTACTAGTAGTTCGGATTGCAAACTACTAGTATTATTGTTCTCCCCTCCAAGTAAGCTGGAATGCTTGTGTTAGGAGTGGGCCACGTCAGTAGTCCAATGACTGGGAATTGAACTCACAAACGGACATGAGTCCAACGCCTGAACCACTGAGCTACTGACGCTTTGAATATTATTAAGAAAAACTCTAAAAGTATGGCATTTTGAAAACTGCTGAGTTTCTTGTCAGTTCTTTTTAAAAGGCCCTAGCTTCAGACGAACAGACTGACTGACTAATTATTACGTTTCAAAAGTACTTTTTAAAGTCTAGATACAAGCTTATTATTGTTCTCCCCTCCATGTAAGCTGGAGTGTGTTAGGGGTGGGCCACGCCAGTTGTCCAATGATTGGGTTTGAACTCACAACCTATCGATAGTAAGTCCACAGCATTTTCAATACTTGATGACATCGAATCGGATGCATACTGGATGGAGAAAACCTTGGTTTAACTAAACTATCAGCTACAAGTCGACCCACATTGGCATCATACAGGTGTATTTATCACGTATAATATTTTTTAAATAAAAATATGTAGTCGTTTATGACAGTAAATATATTTTATGATTATTCAGCATTAACTCTGAATATTTCCTAATAGTTAGAAATCCGTTCATCCCTTTTTGCGTGAATAACAAACATACAAATATCTAAACATGCGAACTGTTCATAATATTTGATCAATATAAAAATGTATTAAAAGTGGAAATTCCTATGTAAGATTTTATGTACAGAACCTAACCTCAGCTCACCTCGGTCGAGTGGTGATATATGCGGACGTCGTGACGTCTACGACGCTGCTGTCCCAGGGCACGTTCTCGCACGGCGCGTGTGCAGTGGCGCGCAGGATATGCACAGACCAACAAATTTTACTTTTATAATATTATTTCTCTCATTATACTTGCATGATAAATAATACCAATCAATTGATAAAACTACCGTTTATCTTATTGTTGACCGATAATAGTATCATGAAATTGGAACGTCCTTGAATTTATTAAAATCAAAATACATATCTATCTACCAGTTCTTTTCTTGTTCACCAAATTTTCATACAATTGGAAATATTCACAAAGATTCACTCCACCCAACTTCATTGGTCCATCGATTTCGCAGTTATTTTTTGTCAAGAAACATTATGTTATAAATTTTACCTCATTTGACAAAGTTGGAGACCGTTTTTTAACTAGGCAACAATAAGTAAATATATATTATTGAATGTTGCTCTCTATAACGTGGAAACAAGGTTGCTCCGAAAAGAGTAATTTTAGCGTAGATCCTAGCTTTAGATAGATTATTTCCAGATTTCGCTATTACCGTTTATTAATAAATTCGTTCTATAATCCTAAGTTCCCATATTTTTGTAAACAACGTAAGAAAATGAAGAGCTTTAATATAAATAAGATAAATGCATTATGTGTTCTAAAAGACGTATTCTTATTGGAAACTTTCCAAAGTCTTTGTCCCGGAATAAGTGTCGATGAACCGTTTTCACTTTATTGTCTGATGAGCTTTTAAATAGGATTGCTGGAAAGTTTGTATGTGGAAACTGTCTAATCTACCTGTATTAGGTACCTAATTGAAAAAGTTGTGCAATCCTTGAAACCTACAAATGTGTCTGGTCTAGGTCAAAATTGGACTTTACAAGCTCTATATATATTCTACGTGAGGAATCTATGTGACATTGTACTTTTTGCGGACGACGAAACCAACAAAGCTACGACGATGTAAATAGTGCATTGTCTTGGGTTCTTCAATGGTTTACGGTTAATAATTTGGTATTAAATGCAAAAAAGACCAAATGTATTGAGTTTGCTTTACCAAATGTTACAAAAAAGCAATTCACTCTCGTTTTAAATAATGAAAAATTGGATATTACTGATTCCACAACATTTTGGGAATAACGTTAGACTCAAAGCTCCAGTAACTCCCATTTAGCATCTTTGGCTGGAAGACTCAGCTCGGCAGTCTACGTGGTTAGAAAAATAGGTCAAATGACTGATGTCGATACTACTCGACTTGTTTATTTCAGCTTCTTTCACAGTATTGTGTCCTATGGTATATTGCTGTGGGGTAGGGCCGCGGTCATTGAATCTATTTTTATTCTTCAAAAAAGAGCAGTCCAGGCTATTTACGTTCTAAGAGCTAGAGATTCCTTTCGAAATGTTTTCAATAAAATAGATATTCCTACGGTACCGTCAAAATATATTTATAGTAATATTTTGTATATTAAGCAGAACATTAATTTGTATTCTAAATATAGGGACGAGCACAATATGAATACTAGGAATAAAAATAAACTTTAAAAAATAAAATAAACTTCAAAAAAGAATCAAAATGACGTTGGTACTAAACTGATTATACTTTTGTAACTCAGACTGATGTAAGCAATGGTGTTATGAATAGAGCAACTGTTGAGTTTCTTGCCAGATCTTCTCACCATACAATTGCATCCCGAACTGGCCCTAGCTTCAGACAAACTGACCGATCGACTAATTTTGACGTTTCAAATGTACTTTGCAAAAAGTTTAATTGAAATAAAATATCTATAAACTATCTATAAATAATAGAGAGAAATAATAATAGCTAAATATATTGCTGTGCTAAGCTAAGTATAATACCGGTGACTCTTATGTCAAAAATCTTTCGGAAAATCCATATATATGTCCGAATATCCGTGGTTTACTAATATAAATTAACATTTTGAGTACATCTTTCAACATTGTAAATCTCCTATGATACTATTTTTGTGTTTCTACATTACGTATACCTTTAAACAAAGGTAAGTTTAAACATTTCTAAGAGTGAATTAGAGTAAATATTACATAACTCTTAGAATGCAAACTATACCTACATATTAAGGTATTTCCAATAGGTAATGGCGCCAATAAACAATCTATTTTTAATTACAGATAATTGATTAAATGATAATATGTCGCTGTGGGTTTCGACTCTGACGACAGACCGCCTGAAATAATGCATTCGTCTTATCATAATATTTCAATATTTAAAGTATTATAATTATTAAGAAGTCATTTAAGACGGAGTCTTTGAATTGTTTATCTGATATTATATCAGAAACTGGATAAGTGCGAGTAAGGCTTGCGCAAAAATGGTTTCGTACTAAAAAATATTATCCTGACATCCCTCTAAAGTAATAATATGTGACGTTAATACTTCTGTCATACTTTGCGGCGGTACAACCCTTTGTGAGCCTCCTCAAAAATACCTCCCCACTTCGCCCTATCTTTTGCCTCATTTCTCCAAGATGTTTTTCTGTTCAGTCTTTTCAGGTTCTCTTCAAAACAACTTCCGTGTCCTTATCCTAATATCTACCTACCTAATATCTTTTTTGTTGCGGAAATCAGTTGGACATAGTTTTGGCTGCTCTGGAGTCATCCATCTTTCCAACATATCCTGCCCATCATACTCTTTTATACTTACAGAACCTGACAATGGTTTCTTTATGGATTAGTTCTTACAACTCATGTTCCATCCTTAAGCGGTACATGCCATCATCTTCACGCTGTAGTCCGAAATTATTTTTAAGGATTTCTTTCGAATAACGCATGTGACGTTAGTAAGTCAATTTCTTTTTTAAAGATTACTAGCAGTTTGGATTACAAAGTACTAGTTTTCCTTAACTTCTTAAACATGCATCCAATACGTGCAGACAGACAATACTAGTTTGGCTTCTATTGCCTTAATAACGACTATTATTATTATAAAGACGGTTCTTGTGATAGTTAAATGGCAAGGAACTCTAATGATTACTAAAATGATGTCATATTTGCTTCACGTAGTATCTTCATTCTCCTCAAAAGCCATAAATAAACCACGCTCATGTTGATAGGGGGACAGTTATCACCTCGTCGTTTTTATCTCATTTTCGTCTGATAACATTGGTAGTAAATGCAAAAGCGTCTATTGTTAGTATGACAACTTTATTGCAATGAATCATGCCATTGTTTAAATTAACCGTGCTAGTAGCTATGTTTGGAAATTCAACATTGCGATCGTCTCTCGTTTTAGTTACTACTGCTCGACTCTCTTCAGCTTTGTACGTTTAAGAACATGTAGCTACTTAGATTCAACAAAAATCTTTTTATTTTCAACATATAAAATATTCAGACGTTCGATAAATATTTAGTGTTATCCCGCAAGAGCTATTATTTTTTCCGGGATAAAAAGCCTATGTTTTAGTTAATCCAATTTGTAAAGTATCAGGACGTTTGAGAGTAGTAATATAATTGTTGAGCTACGAATATCCAAACATACAGCATCCAAGATGACGCTGTGTTATGCATTCTACGTTTTCTATAAAAATGATTTTTTTTACAGCAAAGGGCTGTATCTGAACAAGTTGCTAATATACATACGAGTATAAAAAATAATAGTGAGGTCCAAAAAACAAATCGTCCATAAAACAAATCGTTCCAAAAATGTGTGAAAAAGAATAAAATTACATATGTATAATTTTCTAAATGCCGCAGATACTTACAGGTACAGGTTACTATAAATGAGACGTTTGTTTTATCACTAAATTCGTATATTTATTGAATTATTTAATACCGACTTATCCGATAAGCTTTATTTGTTCATTGTTTTATTAGTAGACTTTAACTAGACATATTAATTAGTAGGTATCTACAGAAATCGGCACATAACTTTACATTTGAGAAAAAATAGCAGGGGAACATTGCGAATTTTGAGCTTATTGTCCGATTGCATTGGCTATTACATCCGTGACGTTTACTATTTTGACATCATTGATCAGCATAAAACAATTTAACATATAGAACTCGTCATTCAATCAATTTATAACTCGATTTCTACTTCCACTATTTTCCTATTTATATTTATATATTGATATTTTATTTTTCAGTGAATCGATCTCAAATCAAAATTGCCAAAATATAAAGAAATCTTTATTTTTGTTATAGATGTAGAAACCTATCAGAATACATGAAAATTGCTGAGAAAGTTAAGGAGTTCTTCCACAACGAAGGCATTCACTCCACAACTATTCAACCGGAATTTGTGGAACTGCCTTTAGATGGAAATGAGGTAACAAAATTTTGGATTCATTAATAACTAACAGTTTTCCAAACGTTCCAAAGCGCTTCAAATTTTAATCGTCAATAAATATTCTGAACTTTTGCTAAATAAAACCAAATGATGGTTTCTTAAATTGATTAACGGAGATCTACCTATACTAATATTATAAAGCTGAAGAGTTTGATTGTTTGTTTGAACGCGCTAATCTCAGGACCTACTGATTCGATTTGAAAAATTCTTTTTGAGTTGGATAGTCCATTTATCGAGAAAGGCTATAAGCTATAAAACATCTCGCTACGATCCATAAGAGCAGAGCTTCACGCGAACTTAATCGCGCGGGTCTAGTAATTTGATACATTTTTAACAACATGGGAGAGGAGCTAGCTGTATGGTTTGTCTATTATCGTCCATTTATCACAAGTGAATAATAAGGTTATATTAATTATAACTAAACAGATAATAAGCGGCACAGCAGCAGAAGCACCGTGCGCGCTGCATTGTCCACCTAACGACCTCTGTCACAACGCCACGTGTTGCGGACCCAACCAGCAAGTACGTACATACAACTTCGTATAGGATAACTTATATCCTCAATTAGCACAAATAGACCGACCTTTATGCATGTGCACTTGTGTTTATTGACCGACAAACTTGGCCAGCCAAACCTACGTTAAAATATTTAAGAATTCTATCGAATAACATTGCTAAGGGTATGCAAACTATTGAATATAAAGTATTGTAGGTTATTAAAATCATAATCTAATCTATTTTTTAAAGTTGATTTTATACGTTATTCTGGCTTGTCAGGAACACCCAGTATTCTTTTAACTCTACTACAATCCTTGTATCATTGCAATTTCATTGATATTGGATTCGAATCCCCACTCATTGCACTACAGACCCTAACCCATTTTCGTATTAATTAGTTTGATTGGAGTTAAGAAATACTAGTTATTTGTAACTTAAATTACTATTAAAAATTAAAATATTTTGTATCAAAAAATATATTATTTGTAAATGTTACAAGTGTCTTTATTTTGCTCAATGAATAACATAAAATTATTTGGGATTTTTGTAGATTTATATTTCTAGTATGGTAAGAGTAAAAAGACAATAAAAATTCTCAAAACATTAATGAGTATATCAGATTTCTTTTTAATTAAAATTTTATTCAAAAACCATGTTAGATTTTATGAGTGCCTTTATAGTTGTTATACTTTTATGTTATACATAAATATCATCAATTAGCGCATGTACTGTAGTTTAGAAATCACATTTGTTATAGATAGAATCACAACTATTTAACATTTTGTGTATTTATAAATGAAAATACAATGTAAATTAGATTTAATAAGTTTCGTTACATTATTTCATTGACCTGTGTAGAGAAAAAAATTATATTGTTTGTTTTCAATTTGTTTACAAAGGAAGATTATCTTTTATGTTTTGAACATAAAAAAGAAATTGTTTAAAATCTGTTTATGATCATTTTAGTAATCTTTAATGCTTTAACTAATTTCTAAACCATGCCTAAAACCTTGATTTTATTGATATTTATACAAATAAAATAAATATAGTATAATATAATTTATTTTGTTGCTGGCTTGTATAAATCCATTTCTATTTTTAAGTATTAGATATACTGCCATTATAGCATTTTATCATTTATTTTATTGTAAACTCATAAAGATTTCATTATATGTAAGCTATACAAAAATGTTCCACGTGTATAGTTAAGTGTTTGGTAAATAAGTACATATTTGATTGCATTTCATTTTGACATTGACATAACCACGTGCAATAAATAGATAAGGAATGTAGATAAAAAATGAATTATCGTATTTTGTTCTTACCACAACTGTTATTTCAAAAATAACATGCGATTTTTATTTATATACAATTTGTTTTAAATTGTTTTTATTTTTTTGGAGTAGTTAGAATAATTTCGGAGAAACTGTTTTTTTTATTCCAGTTTTTCAGTTTAGACACGATAAGGGTTCGATAATGTTTTTCAAGGAAATGCGTGTTATAAATGTGGGCATCAAGATGACTACCTCCGAGAATAACTTTTTGAAGAATTTATGAAGCTTTTTATGGTGATGTTTTACAAAATTAAATGTGATTGATATATTGAGTATTGTTAAATCATTTTGATCATATATATTGTACAAATCATTAATACACCTCGGTATACCAAAGTATATGTTATGTTAAAATATATTAAATGTAATTAAATAATTTTGCTTTTTAATTTCTTTGCTATTTCAAACACTAAAAGAAATGAATTAAAAACATTACCTACACATAAAGTCTATAATTTTATGTAATACTTATACGTAGCAATAAATGTAAAATATATTAAGGTAAACAGTTCAGTGGACTTCCGCAGGGAATTCGCGATTACAATTGAATAGCACAACCTAGTAACTACGCTAACAATGCCGCTACGTCACAGATAACATATCGATTTTAAGATATTTGCCTTTAAGTATTTACGTTACATTTATACAATTTTTACTGTTCCAATTTTAAATATCTTTAAAAATACATAACTAACTATTAGAAAATTTTATTTCTTATAAATAATTATTCACATTTCATTTATTTTTTAAATTAAAATAAATATTTTAATGAATATTCTATATTTATTAGTGGAAGTAATTGATATGTTATCTGTTTATTTATGTTATCTGTACTTTAATATTAATTCGAATTATAAATCTACAGATAATTTATAGTTTTATACACACACTTCTGCTTGATTGTATATTCCTTGTTTATAAAGATAAGACATTGCAAAATCGTACATTAGCGAATGAAAAATTATATAATCTATATCTTTGCTTATTTTCTATTCAGCAAATATCGGAAATCAAATAGAATTTTTTGTAGACTCCAATACAATCAATACTCAACTATGCCCTTTCATACGTGTAGGTCGATTGTATTTTTTAGTAGCAATTTAGATAATAGCCTTAACCTTTATGTAAATAGCTGATTGAGGTATTTACAGTATTCTACTTTGTAATAAAGAATATTATTTGCTTGCTTTGTCACAATTTTTATATACTTTAGTAGATCGGTATTAAATTACATGTTAAAATTAATTTAACTTAGACGTTTGTTGTACAGTAATAATTATTTAGTTTATAATTGAATTGGTTGTTTCAAAAATCTCAGAAGTTACGAAATAAGGTTTTTTCATTTTAAAAACTGTTTTTAAAAGAAGTTTTATTTGAGTTGCTTATATTATTAGTGTTTTGCATCATTGATATATTTATAATTAATTAATAACGAAAAGCAAGATATAATTTTCGGCAGCAACTTTCTTCGAATCTCATTGGCATTTCCTTTGATATGAATTCACAACCAAAATCGATAGGTTACGAGTTCAAATCCCAGTCATTGGAATACTGACATTGCCCACTCCTAACACAAGCATTCCAGCTTACTTGGAGGAGAGATCACTAATACTAGTAGTTTGTTATCCAAACTGCTAGTAATCTTATAAAAAATAATTATACGGCTATACTTCCTCGTATTAATTATCATTTGCAGCAATTAAAATATTAAATCTGAATAATCATGTACTTGTGCATATGAAATAACCTATAATAATAATTTTATCAAATATATTAGCTTCGAATTTTGATTTTAAACATGTAACTTCTGCGGGCTTTGAAATATTTTCATAAACTTTTACAGAAACAAAACACGCCTTCTCCATCCGTGACGCCGTATATGTGCAGACAAAGGAACATGGGATCAAGGAGTGAGTCGATGAATTCAAACCTTGGCCCGAACAGTCAAGGAGCTGCCGCAACGAGGAATTTGGACGCGTTGGAATGCGGGTAAGTTATAATTATATTAGGATAACTTAAAATTGAACATAACGTGAAAAGATTTACCAGAACAGGTCGACTTGTTTACGATAAATAAGAAAAACTTGAGTTTGCTGTAGTTATTAAGTTTTTGTTTTTTTTTAACAGAAAAAAAATAACAGCTTTACATTAATAGTATTATAATATTATGGTAATCTACACAAACTCTATACTTATTCGCATTTAAAATGTGTATCGTTCATTAGCTTTAATAGCACAGATAATAAATGAAATTTTGCCAGCCAGAAATAATTTCACAAAATGTCAAACTTGTGTACCATATACAAAATGTTTTTATTTAAGTGAAGTTAAGAATTTATTTTCGTTTATATTGAATTTTTTTATTTGTCTAATTTTTGTTACCAGATCTCTTCTGCCCTCCCCCATGCTTGTGGACAGCCGCTTGTCAGTGTGACAGGCGGCCGCATAGTGCCGACCCTACGCGTATCACGTCAACTGTGAAATACCGTGCGATACATACATATAGGACAAACATTCAAATATAGATTTAAAAATCTATGTGTTCTGATGTGTGGCAATATTGCTTCGTTATACTTGACGCAGCTGAAATACGAATAACAGTTTAATGTTAGTTAATTTAGTTAATAAAATCATTTTAATTTTATTTTGACGAATTAAAAAATATTTATTTTGAATTTATATTGATTTTTATTTCACTATTTTATTTTAACAATTAATTTGCAATATGTTTATGATACTTTAAAGATGGTGTCTTTAGAAATTAAAATTTTAATACGAAATAAAATATAACGTTAGAGTAATTATAAAAAAATTAAATAAAATAGAATTTGAAAAATCAATGTGTTCTTAGATATAAGAATTTCACAATTATGTGTAATGTATTGTTGGTAAAAAGTGTTGAACAAGCTACTATATACATGAGAGTTATGTTAAAATATTAATAAAATAAAAAAAGAATGTATGCTTCCGTCATTTAACGTAATCCATGAGAAGGCAAACAAACATTTTATTTTATTAATTTTTTACTCTGAATAATAATTGGGCTGTAGTTATAGTATTAATAGTAATATAAATCAGTCTTCAAGACAAGTATGTCAGGGTTGATAGCTCATAAGCGATACTATAAAAGATTAGGCATTGAAGTGAATTTGCCTATCCTATATATGTAGGTATATTACTCTTGCTAATTGCCAGTAGTTTCCTAGAATACTTATTATTCTCGTCTATTATAGGAATCGCCTAATCCTTTATAATAAGCCTATGTACATTACTTCTGTAATTAGAAAGTTCACTCATCTGTGATCTTTTTAGTTCTGCATTATATCCAAAGTGAAGTTTCCGTTTTTTTTTAAATAATACAGTCTAATAAAAAATAGTTTTGTACAAACTGATTTGAGGGACAAACTTAACTTTGCTGTTGAGAAAAATTGTGATAAAATTCCTAATTCAAGGTTTCCATTGTGGTGCGAAGAATATGTTAGATCAGAAATCTCATCTCAATTAATTTCCTCATGAATTAAACTTCTGTTTGCCTGTAAAACATAAAGTACAATAAGTCCATCGTAATATATGTACATCACTATATCTTATTGTAAAAACATATTAGTAGTTTATTAATAACTAATGTACAGAATTGTGTATGCTTTTTCTTTTTAATTTGTATGCACTTATACACTTTTTTCATCTTATTTGATATATGAACGAAATATTATATTTTGCACATAGCGCAGTGTCTTTTGATGGTTAATTCAATTTGATGTTGATGATGATGTTGATTTTAATATCTAGAATCTGATGTTTTACAATTTTATTGTGGCACTTGCTATGTGATATGGCATATATCTACAGATAACTGCCGGCCACTAAAAACTGTCCCTGTCCTAAAACATACTAAATTACAAGAACGATTCAGCTAATCAATTTATGTGCCCACGAGATCAATTATTATATTTATTTCGTGATCCAGTGCCACAATAGGTCAATAAATGCTCTTTTAAGACCGAAAATTCCTTTCAATCATCTTATTGCACTATTAGCGTGAATCCTTATAGCACAAGCTGTTAGTAATTCCTTAAAAAACATAAAGGTTTCAAATGTTATTTCAATAGATATAACTAATTTTAATCCTACGTAATCACACCAAATATAGTGTGCATTTAATTTTTAAAATATCACAAAACTCATCGTGATACAAACTTAAAATTGTGATGAAAATCTTTAGGTATAAGATACAAAAGATGGCGTAGCGTTATTAGATACAAAAGTGCGGGTAACATAGCAATATGCATAGATAGAGAAGTTACACAACATTTAGAGTAGCCGATATAACTGATAAGACAGACTTTCTATACAAATTGCGTCAACCATCCGATGATTTATTAACAATGTAACCGTTGTTACTTGACTTCAAAATGGCGGAGTCTTCTTATTATTGGGCGGGACACAATAAATTCTTTGATCTTTTAGTTATCGAGTTGTACAATGAAATATTCAATGTATTTAAATTGCAGATCTATTCACACCCAAAATTTCTGTTCAGTTATATTGATTGACTCAATTTGTATAACCTTATATTACTATCTTAAGTAATATATTATTTACATTAATAATACCCTATATTAGTAAAGGTTCAAGTTATAACAAGAGGCTGCACTATAAGCTATATGTAAAAGCAACCAGCTGATGTAAAATAGAATAGCATGGTATACTTGTTACATACAAAAATCTATATTGTATTGAAGTAGTCGAGGCTTTTATTTAGATATCTAAAAACAGTTATTCAACATAATGATACTAAAATTGGAAGTGGCTTACTAATGTTTAATATATTATAGTAATTAGTTATAAAGCTAGCAACGTTTGTTAAAAAATTATTGATTCTTCAGAAATTTCTTAAATCTATAATGAAGCTGTAATAAAAACTATTATAGAAACTAACGTGGTAATTAGACATTTTAAAGTTTAATAATACGGTAAACCTCACGTGTGATTTAGTAATAAAGTACTATAAATCAACCGCATTTGGCGGTGTACTTCAGCGAGTGGATCCGCGGGCGTTAATTGCTAGGCGAACACTACGGTCCGCAGCTCATTGAGCGCGCGCCGATAGCGGCTGTAGTGGAGATGACGGATCAGCAACGGATATGTCTTCGTTTGAGGCACTTAGGAACTCATCGTCACCGGATTCGCTTTGATTACCAGGAATATTCCAGCAAACGGAACTCACCAAGTCTCATCCAAGACCTCCAAATGTGGTTGAAACTATAGTACTTTATTACTAAATCATACATGAAGTTCACCGTATTATGACCCTAAAAATCTGTAATAAAAACTTCGTATTTTTTTGACATAAAAAATACTTCTGCTCGAATAGTTTTTGTTAATAAAGAGAAAAATAAAATAGCACAAATGCATTTGGTTCTATCGTTCATAGTTAATGTATCTCATGTATTTTTCAAATTAAATATATATGAAGTCTTGCCGAAGCTTCCATCCAATTTTTTCCAAAAGAAATCTATCATATATGAACGGTTAGTACCGAAAATTATGAATTAAATTTTGTAGCGGTAAAGCTAGTCGGGCAAAGGAATATATATACAAGGAATATAACAGCTTCTTCATTGATTACATTATTTATAATTTTTTGGAACAAAAGAACATTTATCAATGTTTAGGCGTTTCGGCGTTTGTTAGGCTCAATAAAAATTAAGGTTTTTTTATTATTTTTTACAATATAATAAATATTGACTAAAAAAAATTTAAAACTGGAAAACTACCAATGCAATAAAAAAATATAAAAAAAATATTTATTATTAATTTTCGGTACTCGCCATTACGTACACCATTACATTTTAGGATTTAAGTCGTTTAAAAGTTATAAGATTATCAATAATGTATTTATAATAAACTTATTAATATATCAAGTTTGTTACGACTAATGTGTGTGCATGACTGTCGGTCATTGCTCAAGAAGTGTACCTTTGTTTGGTTTATGTACAAAGTTTACATTATTGTACGTTTAGCCTTGTTTAAATTGTTATTTTCATTTATTTAATGATATTAATAAAATAAAGAGGTTTTGATTAGACCGTTAAAATAAACTTCAACAAACTTAAAATATTTTAATTTCAAATAGATTTTGCAAACTAGGTACTTTTGACACGTGAATATAGGTCAGCCAGTCAATGTCTGACGCTACGACCAATTCGGAAAACAGTTTTCTGATTAGAAGAACTGGCAAATAAAAGTCGTTTAGTTCGTTTGACAATCGTATAATTATCATTCAGCTGAACAACAAGTTTATTTTGATTCCAAGTTTTGTCATCGTTCAAATAATCCTGTACAGAGTAGTACGCTTTATGTAACACTTCGTTATCTATTTTTATTCTTCAAAAAAGAGCAATCCGGGTCACTAGAGACTCCCTCCGAGATGTTGCCAGTACTATAGACATTATACCTGACGCGTGAATGAATATTGATTT
>JAOPUB010053650.1:0-14818 GCA_027564055.1 Neptis clinioides
TGCATATGGTATTTATTATTAGTATATGTATTTAGTATATGGTATTTATTTTAATTTAAATCTTTTATTACCTATGAGGTTAACGTTTCTTGCTTAGTAATTTTCTGACGAGAACTGAATATAAATACTACGAATAACACTAACATTTTCATTTGAACTAAGATATAATTATTGTCATTAGAAACAATAACGAAATTCAATTAAGAATAAACAGCAATTTTGTTTTACTTAACGACTTGTTAATTAACAAACTACTGACAAACGATTACTATTGAAAGTTCGATAGATTAATTTAAAGTAAGGTATCTTAATCTTAACTTTTTGTGTGATCTACACAAAAAACTAAGAAAGTAATGTGAAAGTAACTTTGAATTTTTTAATGTTTTTCAAACTGTGGGTAAAAATAACAGGTTAAATAAATAGTACGAAAAACACTGATTTTTATTATGCCTAGAGTTATTAAATCAGTGCATTTACAATAATTAACCTCATAAATAGCCTCTAATTACTCATTAATAATAACAGATAATTGTGTTTGTTCATACAATTAATCAAATGTAAATATTTAAAGGAAACGAGACCATATTGCCTGACATTCAGATAAACCTATTTCCTGTCAAATGTTATGGCGACCACCAATTCAGGAGATAATAACTAAATATATTTAAATTAAGCAGATAAGATTTATTTTTTGTTATGAAAATAATATTGATACCAATTTATTATGATACGGTTGGTTTATAAACTGTAGAGTCTGTTTGTTTGTTTAAACGGGCGGTTTGTTTGTCAGTTTCTGAGGAACTACTGGTTCGAATTGAAAAATTATTTTAGTGTTCGATAGTCGATATATCGAGATAGGCCTTAAGCTATACGACATCACGATGCGACCCATAAGAGTGGAGTATGACGCAGATGAAGTCGCGCGGGTCGGCTAGTAATTTCATAAAGATAGTTTTCACTGTGGCTTTCCACAAAGTAGTTTAAAGTGTTGCAGTCGGATGGATGGAAATGGCGCCAAAAATATATACAATTATTGCTTTTTTACAGATTATTATGCAATGTTGTTTATATCTACACTAATATTATAAAGCTGAAGAGTTTGTTTGTTAAATCGCACTAATCTCAAAAACTACTGGTTCCAATTTAAAAATTATTTTTGTGTAAGATAGTTCATTTATCGAGGAAGGCTTTAATTATATTTGTGTAAGATAATTCATTTATCGAGGAAAGCTTTAAGCTATTTAACACCACACTCCGATCAATAGGAGTGGAACAAAACGTGGACGAAGTGGACGGCGAATAATTGTACAATGATAAAGCAAATCTAAAATTATGATCACTGAATTTAGGCACATAACCCATTTCCTTCGAGGACATACTTATTAAGCAAAGCTATACGGTCAAATGAGGCGTAAAATAGAGACAATAGGCAATAATTTACTCGTTATTAGACATGCGCTGGTGCACATTGATTTCCTAAGGCTTTTATGTTTACCGAGATATCACTTTGACATTTTTACTATAGTTTTTACTTATACACCAATCAGACTACATCCATTCGTTTTGAACTGAGAGAAAGGGACTTTATATGATAAGATTTTTTTTTTACTTTTGATCTTTTTGTACCTTTGATCTTTTTGTACCTTTGATCTTTTTGAACATGTTTAATCATGACGTTGCCATATTGAATAAATAAAATAGTAAGAGATACTTTTTACAGTGTTATATCATCTATCCATATTTTATGATGCTAAACCGTAGCAGTAGATTTTCATAGTACGGCCACTGTTTATTGTATAACCCAAACGAGAAATTTAATTACTTTCTGGAATGGCAATTAAGCAATTTGCCATTTAAAATACAAAAGGGACAGTAAGTACATATATTAAAATAATTAACTGTTTCTTTTATTTACTTTCCAAGTGCAATTATAAAATTATCTCAACATTGAAAACTAATTTGCAGATTTTAATTTTTACATAGAATTTAGTTAACGAAACACTTTCCGCGGAAATAATGAAGTGTGGTCACTTAATTACTGAGAATATTGTACGAATGTATTGTGCGTATTAATCGGGTATGACTTAATTCCATTTACACAAACAGGAAAACATTTAAGATGTTTATTGAAAGATAGCACTTTAGGTTGAAATTTTCAGAGCTTTAGTTTAAATAAAGGAGTAGATGTTAACTCATTCAAATGAAATACTAAAAATCATTACATTTAAATATTGTTTCAGTTAACTAGTAGGAGTTTGATTAACATGAACTAATGTTTTGAATATATTTTATGTCTGTTTCATACCAAATGGTCTCCCATTTGGAAGTACACCTGCTTCGTCTGATACAAATGAATCTGGTGTTTCGGATTTTTAGGCCATATGCTGTATGTAAAGCATATATAAAAAATGCAAATTAGAAAGGTGAATTGGAATCACCTGCTTAGTATGTACCGCAACACCTGCACCGACAGATGGTGGACAAAAAATACCCTTGTCCGGAAACCGTACGAAAACTGAGAGCCTATGTGATTTCAGATAAGAAATATGCGATTTATGAATACAAATTAAATATTAATTTGCTATCTCAATCTTGTTTAAACTTTTTATTATGACATAAAATTATTAAAAAATTATAAAAGAAACTAACTAATCATTACAAAAATATTCATTATTTAGCGTCAATGTTTTTGTAAAAAAAAAAAAAAAGTATGATTCTTATTACTATGTATATAAGTCAATATCCTTATTGTTTTCAATTCTGACATAAGTTCTATTTTGAAACATTATGTATGTTTCAAGTCAGGTTCATGTGAGGGATAATCCTAATTAGATTTCAAAGAAGTTTTTTTGTGTTGTAAAAAAAAACTCGCAATATACGAAATATTGTACCGGTACTTTAACTATAAAGCTGACAAAGAAAAAAAGAGGAGCGCGAGTCGTGCAAGGTCCGGTTTCCATCGGGCAACCAAGCCTGGAATGTGAGCCACGCTGCCGATGCCGCTGGGACTCGAACCAGTGAATCACATGAACTTACTTTTTAAATACGATTCAATGACTTAGAAAGTCCACTCGCGTGGGTGCGTGGATGCAGGGTTATATACTATACCGCCTACATTACGATAGACGAATATTTTTAAACATCCTACATCACATTTAAACTTGTTGAATTACTGAGTATATCCTTGCATTGTGAATCAAATATTTTGTAAGCATTACCAGCATAAATATACAATGGAAGTTTAAAACCGTCAAGGCTCTATGTAATATTGTAATCAAATCTCTTGAAATACAATTTAATATCAAGTTCTTTTTTCTACACTTCCGTTTGATTATAATAAGTAGAATAAAACTTTGTTTGATATATTTAAAATATTACTGTAGTAATAATAGTAACACCTAGCTATAGCATTAGCGATGTACTAATAGATGTGTCTCGACTTAACAAATGGGTCCTTTATCCAAGGTTGACGGTCACATTCCTAGGGTGCCAGCTACATAGCATCCTGGAAGCGAGGGTTAGGAATTCTTGTGTGTTTGAGATAATGAAAATATACTTTTGTTAAATGTAAAATAAAACTTTGTCCTAGAAATATGAAACATGAGGCAGACAGCTAAACATATAAGACAAATGCAATTTTTGCATGTATTTGTGTGATTCTATCTCGTCTAGTCAGTAAGTACTTAGGTTTAAAATGTAATAAATGTAAAGCTATTCGAAACTCGTCGTAGATATTGTCAGAGGTATATTTTAAAGAAATGGCTATTGTTCCCTTGTCAAACGTGCGCTAGTTTCTTGGTAACAAGTTTTAGCACGTGCAAGATTTGAGTGGGTGTCAGTTTCTATTTTCTTCTTATTTAAGCGAGTTATCTTATCATAAATAATAGAAGAATAGAGATTAATAGCTAATGTAAACGCTATATATTACAAGATGTTATATTATTATAAAAATGATAACTTGATATACTAAGAATTTAAAGATAAAAGTTATTTGAGCGGAATATCTAAAAGCAACATTATTAGGGTGCAAATATTATACAACCGTTATCAATAGTACATTAAGTACTTAGTGTATTTATATTGCTTTTATGAAATAAGAGCCGAAAGGCATACCTATTAGGTAAATGCAGTTTATTCGATACTTAAGTGTGTAGAGATTGTAGCTTACATTATATGTAACCTTTGCTTCTAGCAAGTTTACTTTATTACAGTAAGTACGCTCTGTCTATAAACATACAATTATTTTACTGATAAAACATTTTTGTATTACGGTATTTATCTAACAATGATAATAGTGAATGGATTAAAAAAAAATTTTACAAATTGTATCATATCCATAGCATAATATTCCAACATTGCACAATACACTAATATACACAGTTTATCTCACTCACTTTCACAAAAATTATCGCTTATAAAGTCATTATGGTGTGCGTAAAATCGTAAATAAGGATCGCATTAAACTTAACGTGTCATTATAAATACAAATAATATTATCGTATATAAATTCGCGGGAAGAACGCGCGACTTGCCCGCGAGCGAGGCAACTAGTAAAGTTTGTACTTTGCTTTGTTGACAAGCGATTGCTCGCGCCATATTTGAAATGCTCGACAAAATTCGCCTTGGTTCGGTTATCGTCGGGTTTGAAAGCATCACTCACGCCACTCTCGGTCTCAGTCATACAAACGATTCCTCTCTACTACAACTTACAACTAACTTTACAGGAACTGTCGGAGTCTTACGCTGATAAAAATTGTTTATGCAAAGACCTGACTTATGGAAGTTTATTTCTGTCAGTTATTATCAAATTTAGGAAGTCACTATATATGTGCTTCAGGAGCTTAACCTCAGTAGTTTAGAACCATGGTGATAAAAGTTCAGTTAAAATATTTTCAAAACTAAGTCAAGCCCATGGTAACTTTTATAACCTTTTAAAGGTACCAAAGTACATGGTAAATTACTGTTACAATGAAATTGACGTTGGCAGATTGAAGCTTAGAGGCATAATACCATTTCACCTTCAGCAGTATTTTGAACTCTGTCATCTACGATATAAAAGTTTTAATCAAAAGACTGATCTTTCCAGGCATGTCATCTGGGAGCAATGCCATGAAACTTTAAACTTTACTCTTTTAAACATAGGTAAGTGCGTATTGGTACATGGAATAAATCACGATACTGCGTCTCGGCATTGCGATATGATTTGGTCGTGAACCTCACGAAACAGGTTCTGGCATGTTTTCCAAATGTAAAAAGCAAGATATTTATTTCCTATAAGGAGTACAGTACAAATATGATTATTTCTAGACTGCAGGTTATATATTATTTTAACCGTAGTAATAGAATTCTTCATAATTTCTCTCTTATAGTTTTTATTATGTGTATCTTTAAGATTATAGTGTCAAATAATTAAATAAACGTAAACAGTTTAATAAGAATGTAACTTGAAGAGTTTAAGTAGAAGATAAAATTTACGCTTGTATAATAATTACCAAAATATTTAAATATAGAACTTCGTTCTATCTCTATGTAGAGTTCACAATTGATTGCAAATCTATACGCATTGGTTGGATTAGTGAACTCAATTGTTCATAATTTAAAAAACTATTATTAAAAAAAATTAACGCAATAACAATTAAAAGAAATGTTCAGTAAATTTATAAACAATTTAATGTTATTCTAGTAAAAACTATTACAGCGTCCTCTAGTGTGGAGTAGTAAAACCAACTTGAGTTAGTAATTGCGTTTGTCAAGTAATAGAGGATGCTGAGAACAACAAATTTTATTTTTTAACTATCTATTATACTATCATGTATCCATATTTTTGAAATAAATTAATGTTATTATTATTCTTGTGAAATTCATAACAGCGAACTCTAGTGTCAAGTAGTGGAACCAAATAAACTAAGTGATTAAGTTCGACAAGCCATAGAGGACGCTGAAAACTAAAAATCTAATATCGAGTGTAAATTATTGTATAAAATTGTATAAAAATGCAAAATAAGTAACTGTAAAAATTAATAACGCACAAGGCGTTATTATTTTTTGTTTGTTTGTTTGTGAATTTTCGGTGTTTTATTCAAATTACTTATAAGATTCCTTAGATCACTTTATATAAATGTAAAAGAAGGAGGAACATAAATTTGTATTCAAAAAATTAAAAGTTAATTTAGAAAGCTGCTAATTTCTTAACCGAAAAGTTGATGAGTTTTAAAAATATAACAAACGTGTTAATATGAAACTATCGCTTCCTGTACACGGCATACATTTCACATGCGATAATGGTGCCTACGCTGATCTGCCTTCCGGTTTCTTTAATACTCTACTAGTGATAAAAATGAACTAACTAAGTGTCACATTACTATAAATATAAGTAAGTAATTTTACATAATACATACATTCTTTAGCGAATAATTTTTTTTTTTCAATTAATATAAAAGAACATTTAACGTAAATGCAGCGATAATACTTGTCTCCAATATTCAAATTAAAGATCAAAGATGCATGTAAAGAAACATTTGTTATGTTATATTTATTAGATTGGATAAAAAATTTGAAAGAGTACTTGCGCCTAAATAATAATAAATTAAATATATCTCCCAATCGATTCCAGAATTGATTCAAACCCAAAAGTTATATTAAGCGATAAAAGAAAATGTCGAATGAAAACTTTGCTCGACTTACACGGGTCTACTCTTCCGAGTGGCAAGTATTGATTTCAGATAAAAGTATGATGTGGTCGGAGATTTCAAACTTACTGTATACGTAGCATCGTTGGGCTAAAACATTTTTTAAATGACCACAACTTTTATAATAGTTATCGTTATAACATTTTTGTTCTAGACTAATATTTTAATCCTCTTATTGTGATGTATTTTAACCGACCAATTTCCTTTATGTTTTGCTCAACATATTACGTGACATTGGGGGAGTACAACATTTAAAATTCTTAACATTTATATATATGCTTTAAGGCTGTACGATTTAGACCTTTGCCTTTTCCAATAAAAACATTTCAGTTGCTTAAACTCTAATAAATATTATAATAGTTATTATAATACTAAGTGCACTATTTGCAGTCTATTTTTGTTAGATTTAATAAATTAGATTTAATCATACAAATGTTACATGACGCGGACCAAACACTATAGAAGGAAACATTTAACTTCAATAGGGGGAGGGATAGAAGGAGGCAGAGCATCATGGAGTTTACAAACGAGTTTAGGGCAGGAAAACAATAAATGTGAAATTGTGCCTTCGTCCAGGCCACATTCACACAGTGACAGATCACACACTGGAGTACTATAGTGTCAAATTCGGAGACGACTGATTGTGGAAATTACCCAACGAACCTCATTTTGATAGAAAAAAAATCACGGTCTTCGTAGGATATCATAATGTATAGCTGCACAGTGTTTACCTTTTACTAATTTTATTGAATCCCAAGAATTAATAAGGTCGATTATTGAAATGGTACGGCCAGCGGCCATAGACTAAAGTGGCTAGAGACTAAAGATAGACAATATATAATTTTTTAAAATTCCTAATCCATTCAAGGATATCCTAGGACAACAAAAAGACAAGACAAAAAAAACAAAAGAAAAAAAAATGTCAATTCAAACCAGTAGTTCCTGAGATTAGTGCATTATATAACATCACGCTACGACCCATAGGAGTGGAAGCATCATGCGGATAAATTCGCGCGGGACGGCTAGTCATATTTTTCATTACAATTTAGATAACAATTCTTTTAAGGGCAATCATTTATCATAAATAACTTAATATAAATAATAATATATATCTGGAGCTTTGAAATAGTCATAGAAATAAAATAAAAGGATATTTTTACAAGAAAATATATATAATTTTCTTGGACTTGGACGTGGACGTGGTAAAAAATCCTTCCATAAATGTAAGCGTGGAGGCGACGATAAATTTGAAACATTTGTTACTGAGAACAGAAGCGATTTATGTCCGACATTATCGAACTTCATTACATTTCTCATTCCTTTCTTTAAATAAAAAATATATTGAAGTTATTCAGTTATTATTATATTTTTTAAACTAAAAATAAGAAAATATTAAACTATATTGGTTTTTTTTTATTTTCTAACAATTCTAACCATACATTGTTTCTCACATTAATTATGTAACTTGTTTTTAGTTGTATATGTATATATTTGATGTATTTCTTATTTTTAATCATCAACACTTATAAAAAAAAATGCAGTGTCTGTTTGTAATTTTAAAATAACTCTTTTTTCTTACTGAACACGGTACAAATACCAAAATACCTTTTTTAAATTTTATTATCTGTTTGTTGTGAACTGAAACGACTTGACCAATTTGAACGATACTTTCTCAAGCATCAAATATGGTGCGTCAATAATACCATTTAATATTTTAAACAAAAACACTTGGTCTCTTTGTTCTCGACGTGCCCCTAAAGTTTCCATTTTAATGTCAATATTTCCAAATCTGTACTTCAGTCTTTTGATAAACTTTTTCTGTACGGCTTCAAGTTCACTTATATATTTTTTGTAATATGGACTCCACACGGTGGATGCATATTCTAAGTTACTCCTTACGAGTGCATTGTATAATAAAATTAAAGAGTTTACATTTTTGAAGTCTTTAGTTTGACGAAAAACGAATCCAAGTATCTGATAAGCCTTACTTGAAATTTTATTTATATGAGGAACGAAAGAAAGCTCAGAGTCCAATTGAACGCCAAGATCTCTTATTTCGGTAACTCTCTTTAATTTATTATCATAAATTTGGTAATCATATTGAATAGGGTTATGTTTACGGGAAAAGGTTAAGGTATAACATTTATCAACATTAAGTTTTAATTTGTTTATTTTGCAATAATTTGAAAATTTATTCAGATCATTTTGGAGCATTTGACAATCAGAAGAACATTTGATTAACCTATAAATTTTTGTGTCATCTGCATACAGCAGTGCTTCCGAATTCTCAAACGATCGCAAAATATCATTAACGAATATATTAAAAAGTAAAGGACCTAAATGCGAACCCTGGGGCACTCCTGAGGAGATAGGAGTAAAAGATGAGGTATAGCCCTTAACAGCCACGGCTTGACTTCTCTCACGCAAGTACGACTCTATCCACCTCAGTAAATCACCATGTATACCAATATTCTTCAGCTTAATGAGAAGCAAGGAATGCGATATCTTATCAAACGCTTTTGAGAAATCGGTATACACAGCATCCACCTGGTAACCAGAATCCATTGCCTGCAATACTACATCTGTAAACACGCCTAAATTTGATTCTGTCGACCGACCTTTTACGAACCCGTGTTGGTTAGGAGATATTAGAGGTCTTATTAGAGAAGATAGAGTATCACAAACTATTTTCTCGAACAGTTTGGGTATAGAAGATAGCTTAGAAATACCCCGATAATTGCGAATGTCATGTTTGTCTCCACCTTTAAAGATAGGGACTATAATTGAACGCTTCCAGTACTCCGGCATATTTCCAGTGTCTAGGGAAAGTTTAAACAATATCGCTAATGGCTTAGATAGTTCTGTGCTACATCGCTTCAAAAATATAGGATGAATTCCATCAGGGCCACTTCCTTTATGATAATCTAATTGAGATAAATATTTTTGAACGATATTTCTATCGATGTAAATTTTGCTAACACTACAATCACTGTTATCACCGTTAATAGGACTTAATTGAACATGTTGCATAGGGTCATTTTCAAAAACAGAATCAAAAAAAGAGCCAAACATATTAGCAATCATTGGGCCATTAGTACCAATATCGTCATCAAGATACATAGTATCTGGTATGGTGTTACAACATTTCTTAGAACTAATATAGGACCAGAAACTTTTAGAACTGAACCGTATATTGTTTTCCGCATTACAGACGAAACTATCATAACATTGTATTTCTAGTTCTTTAACCTTTTGACGTAACTCAGAAAAATAGTCATAATCATAACGCCTACCATATATCTTCCATTTTCTGTGCATTTTTAGTTTTTTATTAATTAATTTAATTAATGGACGGGTATACCACAAAGGATATTTATTATCCTCCCTTACATACTTGATAGGAACAAATTCTTCGATAACACTATTAACAACTTTATAAAAAGTATCTACAGATTGGCATATATTGTTGCTAATTAAAATATCATCCCAGTCAAATTGAGAGAGCCTATCATTAACAGCGTTATAATCTGCAGCAAAGAATTTGTGCGCAATACGAGGTGCCGGTTTGAGAATGTTGTTACTAATATTACGCTTAACTTCCACTAATAGGGATGGATGATGTTGGTCTTCAGGGAGAGACAACGGATCAGTTCTTGTCACTTTACAACTGATATTAGATATTATTAAATCAAGTTGTCTATTGTTTTCATTTCTAATACCGTTAAATTGATTCCAACCAGTAAAACATAAGAATGTAAATAGTTGAGATGTTAAGTTATCTTCATTAGGATTGTCCAATATAAAGTTTGATGAAGAGTCATTTGAAATTACAGGTAACCACTTAGCATTTCTTATATTAAAATCACCCACTAACAAAAACTCGTCATGTATAAAATCTAAACTTAAATCCGATATGTATTCAAAAAATGAAAGTTGAGACTCCATCTGGTGTCTGTTCTGAGGAAAATAACAACAAAAAATTCTTAATATTTGAGTACTCGGGTGCTTATTAATTGACACATTAACTTGAGTTATGTCAGCATCAGGTAAACTGGGTAAAGACTGGCATCGACGCATGTCTACGGTTATACCACGACGGACTGCGATAAGTGTGCCTCCACCTTTATCCATATCTAACCGTCCGTAATCTCGGTATGTATGGTACACACTATAACGACAATCGAATAATTCTGCATCAAATATACCTGGTAATAACCACGTTTCAGTCAAGCATATTATATCGTAGTCTGTATTTAATAGATTTCTAAGAAATAATTGTGTTTTAGTTCTGAGACCACGCACATTCTGGTAATAGACATTTAAACCCATTAACAATGATTTTTACTAAATAACACTTATACATCATAACATTTTTAGAATAAAATATATCAAATATATTTCTATTATACAGAAATGTTAATAATTCTTTTTTATATTCTGTGAGAAAAATGTTAGAATATAACCTATATTGCACAATTATAATAAACAAAAGCTCGGTGGAAATATTATCTGTTCTAATTATGTAACAAGAATAAACTAAATCATAACGAGAAATCAAAATATAAGATGTTTTTAGTGAAGTTAAACAATTTTGAATATAACGCTTAGTACTTATACAATTTTGTTTAAAGAATCCTCAGTAGTAATGTGAACAACAGGAGAAGAATCATTGCGCCTTACCATAACTGTACAATTACGAACCCAGCAGTATGAATAATTATTTTTTTTTGCACGTAATTTAGCTTCTTTCAGTAAAGCTTTATTTCTTGTGGAAAGATGGTCATTGAAGTATATAATATTATCGCTGTTCGCACCAGTAATCCCAATGTCTTTAGAAGTAAGTTTTTTCAATTTTCTTAATGATGCCAAAAATTCATCTTTTTTATACCTCGAGTGCATTTTTAAAATTATTGGCTTTGGGGTATTTTTGTCGTGATCATTTTTTACTGCCACTCTGGTCACAAAGTCCACATCACAATCGAGGTTTATGTTGAAATTACACTTTTCAGAAAGTTTCTTTACTAAAGTAAGAAGGTTTTCACTCCTTTTCTCTGGGACACCATTGATCTGTATATTTGATCTTCTAACCCATTGCTCATTATAGCTATTTCTTTCTTTAATTTCCATAAAATTAGTATTCAATACCTCTAACTTAGATTTAAGAGTTTCGTTTTCAGATGTTAAATCCACAATTTGTGAATTCATGGACAAAGTCGACGATTCCAAAGCATTAATCTTATTTTCAAATAATTTTACGGTATCGAATATTTTTTGAATTCTTTTATTAAAATCGCTTCTTAAAGTTTCTATAACAGAATTCAATTCATTGAATTTCGTGTCGAAGTGTTGTAACATTGCATCCGCGTCAACATTTATAATAGAACGGAGATCCTCACTTTTTGAGCATTTGGGACTTAGCTTTTTAGGTTCTTTGCATTTAGGACACTTCCATTTGATCCTATTCATAGGCAAAATTTTTTTGAAGTCGGTTTCATTAAGGCCTGCGCAGTAATAATGTAGATAATTTTGACAAGCATTACACTTTATAGATTCCTCAGATTTAATTGTAGTTGAGCATTTCTTACATTCCATATTGCTTTAGTCCAAAAGAAAGAGAAATAATAATATTTAATAATTAAATAATGCAATAAACGAGGTACGAGGGTAATTCGTTTTTGACTTAACAGTTGATAGTATCCAATCTCGCGACCATAAGAGCCCAAGCGCCGTGGATATCGCGTCGCTTATGCGTTTCCTTCCAACACTAGGCCGAACACCAGAATTGCTGTATTTATAATTGCTTTTTCAATAAATATCACTATTTATTTATTTTAATCATAAGTTTGCTTTAGTATTTTTAGAATGATTTATGTCTACTGTATTCACTTTGCAACTAAACTTCAACACTCAATATGTCTTTAAGATCAAGTTATGAATTAATTTAGATAGCACTTTTGAAAACGTACGTAGTTCAACTAGTTACGATGATAAATTATTATGTCCGTCCGAGCTATTTCTTTATTAAAAATATTTTGTTTTATTATGTTTCATTCAATTCGTCCTATTAATGTGGGTGAGGTGAGAGGTGCTTTTGGATTATAATATATTCATCTCTATTTAATAAATTTGACTGAAGATAAGTTTTTCTTTACCTAAGTATAGTCTTATGCAGTTATTTATAATATAAAACGTCTATTTACTTTACATCCTGCATCTTAATTAAGTAAAAGCAAATATCTAGAGTCAGGAAAAATATGTAACATAAAAATATATAAAACTATTTTAAGTACACTTTATTGAACATAATGTAGTTCGTGATCACGATTATATTATGGTAACTGGATTTACCCAATAATAATCTGTTATCACAAATATTGTCATGAATTACCATTAAAGTATAATATTTTGTTTATATTATCTGTTACGAATTTGTATAAAAATGACCATTTTACACAATTTTAATATATCCATGTTTAAATCTCTTCACATGTTTTTACGAGTAGGTAAAACTTAGAAACGGATCAAATTTTATACTTAAGCTAGTCAGTCTAGTAACAATTTTGGACGTATCTTTAGTTATTCGAGCAGTACCTGAAGCAGGAGCTGGATTACATGACTCTTTCATAAAAGTTATCCTTCACTGCAGTTGTTTGATACTCGAAAACATAAAAATGATATCCTGTATATAACATTTTAAAAATCTGATTTTATATTATGACGTCGTAGTCGACTATTCTATTCAAAAGCCAAAACCAAATGATACGGTCATCCCTTGCGAAATCGTTTGAAAATTAAATAAATCGTTGCTGACTCATAGATTTTGATGTAACTTTGAGGGTCCCTTCAGGGTCCTAAAAACAAAATTTCCATAAATATATTAAGTCAGCCTCAAGTAGCAGACTTCAGCTTTCCCGTTAAATAAAAAAAATCTACTTGAAGTATAGTAATCTAAATAGTTTCACAATAGAGGCAGATTTTGAAGCCAAAATTAAAAAAGTTTAAAAATACTGATGTTTCGAGATTTAATTTCAATTTGTATAAATTGTGTTCTTTGGAAACCCTTAAAGTTGTTTCAAAATCTAATCCAAATTATTAATAATATTAATAAATTAATTTTAAATAATATTAATAAATTAATTTTAAATAATATTAATAATAATTTTTAATATAATTAATAATAATTAATAATATTTTATTTATAAAATTTTTCGAATGGTAGTTTTCTAAGCAAATAAAAAGTATAAAGGCATAATAAATGTTACATAGTTATTAAATGGGTTTTAAAATAAACACAACCACTCAATTTGTTTCAGTTAAGTTAGAGCGTTGTAAGAATGGAGACTACTGACAGAGTTTTGTTTCGATTATTATTGTTTTATATATTTACGATATTTTCAGGTAAGATTAATTTCTATTTTAAAATGTATCTTTATACATATAATAAAAATGAACCATATCCAAACTATAGATTAGGTTGTACTAATGAAAAAAAATGGATTCTCTACTGCTATTTTTTTAATGGTTTTTCAATTTTTCAGTCATTGCAGACTGTCCTAATAATGAAGTGCTAGTTACTTGCCCCATCAATTGCCCTTACGATAGATGCTCAACTAGACCTGGTTTGCCTAGATCATGTCCTTCAACTAGATCACATTTATGCCGTGCCTCAGCTTGCAAATGTCGCTTTAACTATAGCAGAAGCAAAAATGGAACCTGCATACCGACTAGAGAATGTCGTAAGTATTAATTTAAAAAAAAATCCAATAAATGAAAATGATAGAAATTCAAAAAGGAAATAAATTGTATCTAATAGACTGGACTGGTATAGAATAGAATAATATAAACCGAACTTAGGTGGGATAAATTAAATTTCAATGTAATTGTTTTGAATAGGCTGAAACTGAACTGACCAGGAATAATAGAATAAATTGAAATGTCCACCACATTGGATATACTAGATTCTAATAGGCTAAGAAAGGATGAATATGAATGAGCTGGGATGTATTGTACCCATTTTCGAGAACTGGATCGGGCACATACCTATAATACGGTACCTCGGATTCCACAAGGCCGTATCGAAGAGCAAGTTGTTGATGTATAATCTTGGCCACTTGGTTGTGTCTGTGCAA
>JAOPUB010053748.1:0-14806 GCA_027564055.1 Neptis clinioides
GCAGATTCCCCTGTGACATTTTCTATTTTGAGAAATAGATGCATGTAACTGGAACGTCGCATACCTAGTACATGGCCGGCGCTGTAACCCAAATATAATACGGAAAGCTTCTTGCGGGCTCTACTTTATATTTGAAAAATTTGCAATCCCAAACATGTTCACTTAAAATTTTGATTCGATGTCTGCCTTTATACGTGAAGTTGTGCTTGAATCTATAATTTATGTCGCAAGTGTCTTTGACGCGTTCCGGTCAAGCCGTTTATGAAACATACACCCTCTACCTCTCCCGTCCCAATAATGCTGTTTCAGTGGATTCGGGGTTCATATTTATGATCCGTTCTAGGTACTCTTCCCTTCATTCCTATTCTCCTGCTCTATGTTGCGTTGAGTTGGAAACGCATCGGCAATGCTAGAGAAACTCTGATATATTAGTGACGACGACCACTTACCATCAGGTAGACCGTATGCTCGTTAGCTCCTTAACTGTTATTAAAAAAAACTAATCCACAAAAGCATGATCTATCATGTCTAGAATTTTGAAAATGCAACGTAATTTCTGAACAGCTCAAGGAAAATAATGAACACGAGACTAAACATGCTAAAACTTACTTATAATCGTTAATAAGTTCTAAATGTCATTTAATAAATCCTAGAATACGTGTACTCCCATTTATTTTTTAGTTATATAATTGTTTGTTACAGATGAAAGATATACAACTTGAATAATGGGCCGTAGTACTGCAGGTGTTGAGACCAATGGTGAACTGAGAATATTATTAGTAGTAACCGTAATAATCGGGTTGTTACTAATGTTATCGTTACTTTTATGCTACGCTTGTGTTTTAAAGCGACTTTGTTGTGGGACTCCGAGAGAGAGGGCTAAGAATGTAGCTTGTGCTAGAAGGACAGAGAGCTACCCCATGGGAGACGTCACTTTACTTTCTCAACCGACTGAAAGTGAACGCGTTTAGTGATAAACATGTGTTACTATAGCCTACGAATATAATGATACCATATCTGCTTACTAGTTTGTTGTAAATTATTATAATTAAGCAGGAGTGTAGAAACCTATTTACCAAAATATTTAAACTAGGTCAACGTTTATTTAAATAGTTTAATTTTGATTACACAAGAAACAAATTTACATTTACATAAGAAACAAATTTGTGAGAATGAGTAATAGGTACGTAATTATGTATTTGTGAAAACAATAATTACGATTTCTAATGTATTATTTTTATACTATTTATGACTAGATACATAATTATATAAGTTCTGATAATATATTGTGCTTTATATGAAACTGCGCCTTTTTGATAAATATTGTCGAAGTTCATTTTCGCAAAATTAATATATAGATTAGGAACCTAGTAGGTAATAGAAAATATAATACAGCCTGTTTCAATTCCTATGTACAACTTTAAGCAAATATAGATATTGCTTTACTAAATTGTGTATTTAAAGTTCGATACGTTTTGTAAATATTTATCATTTTTATTTTAACCTTAAAACCTGCACGCAGCGTAAATCAATTATGGAAAATGGCAGCCTACGAAACGTTTTTACCGCATATAGCAATGTGTAGTACTAACTAATACACTTTCTAAGTTAATCCTTGAACTTTCAGTTGGATGAACCAGTGGCGATTTTAAAGACATTTAGAAGGACTTATCCTAACAGTAAAGCCTCATTTATTAAGAACCCAAAAAAAAACACAACTAGTCAACAGGAAGATATATTTATAATATATAAACATTGAATAGAATAATTTTTAATAACAAACATACAATATTGGTAAAATTGACTATAATTAATATTTAAGGCCTTGTACCTGCCTCAAGATAGCCCTTTGCCATCCCACCCTTTATTTTAACTTACACTATAAAAGGCACATTAATAAACATGTAGTGTAATTAAATCGTAAAAATACACAAATTAGCTTATAACTATTCAAATTATTTTATAACATGGTGTAAAATTGAGAATATAGAATTCTGAAATCTGTAATTATCGCGATATAACAGTTTGATTTACATTTCTATGGAGCTTTTTAAAATTCTAATGACAATATTAGATTATGGAGTATAATTTTGTTCACGTAAAACACTGTGCACCAAAGTACGCAATGACTGAGGCTTGCAGTACTCCTCCAGCCAATTGAACACACCTGCCGAAAATTCTGCAAAATCATTTGTTGGTACACCTTCAAAAGACTCGAAAAGCTTATCCATTATACCCTGAAACTAAGAAATAAAATGATTAGTTAAAAGTTAACTTTAGTGACTAAATTTCTAGATAAAAATCAATAAAGCAAATACTATTTCTCTTTAGGAATAAACATAACTACAAATATAAATATGGCTCCTACAGCAGAAAACGCTGACTAAAAAAGAGGAAATATTAAAGTCACACAAATCAATCTATAGATGTCCAACACTTAATTATGTGTAGGTACGTATGCTTCCGCAATATGAGGGAAATCGAGTGGTGGTGATCGATTCCCACTGATGTTAACAAATTATTTATAAAATGGTCCCGAAATAAATAAGGTAGTGAAATGATATTGGTATAAGAGTATTTGAACGTATTTACATGTTTTATAATAAAATAAGATTTACGCAGTGGTAAAAAAATCTACAATTTTTCTTTTTATAAAAAAAATATTTACTGATTTTATCACAGACCACCAAGTGTTGCTAAACTTAACAAATAATTTCCAGGATTTTAACTTAATTTTTGTTGTTATGATAACAACAAAAATTAATCTTAATATAACGACAGTTCCAACATAAATATAAGGAATATCATCCATTTTTCTCAAGCTTGGGTCTACTAGCAATTTAACATAGATGCTTAATGCTAAGTACATATTTATGTTAATTGCAAGGGGTATATAAAATCATTTGAAGGTAAACATACTTACTTAATATTACTAAAAGTGGGTTTAAAAAAGTTACAAATTAAATCTAAACACATAGACCTAGAAACAAGCGACAATGAAAATAAATAAAAATATGTATGACAAGGCATACAGAAACTTAAAAATAAAAGTAAACATCAAAATTATCAAGAGGATCGAAGACATCCTACTCATGGAGACTGACTGATTAGGTATATAACTAATTTGCGAAATGCATTGGAAGAATTAACGTTGACATCAATTATCGGATTGAGTTTATTATATATTTTACATAGTCGAAGGTGTTGGCGCCGAAGACTGTTCTGGTTTGTTGAGGCGCTAATGGAGTTATGGCTGTGCGTGGATATCTGTGTGTTACTCTAAAATTTATCTTACTTAATAAGCTAGGGCAGTCTAATGCATTTTTGAGTAACTTGAATAAAAACATTAAGTTCAGCAAATCTCTTCTTTGAATGAGAATCATCATTTTAAAGTGCTTTAGTTTGTTTTTATAAGATGAAATGGTTTTTAGTGTTTTCGCTGAGTAGGTTTTTAGGTGCCATATATGTGCACGCTCTAGTCTCAAAGAGTGTCAATCAAACAATACAGTATTCTTAAAGTCTTTGAAAAAGGCTATTATAAAGAGAGATTTTTGTATTACATTCTTTAAAAGATCTATCTACCTTGTCTCATCATGAAACCTAATGTCTTTAAAGCTTTGTTTATAACATTTTTAATATGATTAAGGTAGGTTAACTTTCTATCAAGTACAAAACATGGGTCTTTAATAAGCTCAATTTCTTTAAGTTTATTGCAATACAATCTATGATGTGTAGGGATAATATTATGTATTTGGGAAAATTTGATATAAATACATTTACTGCAATTGAGTTCCAACTTCAATGCCATTAATTTTACACCCATTGTTGAGGTTATCTATGTCATGGTGTAAAAGAATCAAATCATTTGGTGAGTAAATTGTTCGCGTTGTTCTTAAGTCATCAGCATTTAAATATAGTGTGAAGAATTGTGTGTGTGTGTGCCAGTGGGACATTGTGAACCCTGAGGAATGAATATATTCATAAAAATATGACATAAACCATTTCAACATTGGGTCCGAAAATCCATAAAACAATAATTTTTCAATTAATAGACAGTATGGAACTCTGTGAAATGCCTTTTTAAAATCTGTATCTAATGGTGTTCACCTGTTATATTATAGGTAATGTTATGTTATAGGGATTAGCTTAGGCTACTTTGTTTAAAAAGAATCAATTGTAAGATGATATTTTTATATATTTTCATGTAAATCCCTTTCAGTGGATGAAGATCAGTTGGTATAATTTCGTAAATTAACAATTCAACTCTAACATGATGACATTCATCTCGATAATGATCCTAAGAGCATTTTGTTTAAATTTTGGGTGCAATTTTCTCATATCAGTAACTTAAGTCAGTGTCTTCCGAGAATAGTGGGACTGTAGAGGCTTAAAAAAATTTTTTTTATTAATAATTAATTATAAATACTTAAGCAACTTACCACCTGAAACTTGTCTTGGTCACTCAGTCTTTGTTCATTATAGCCAGGAACGGAGTGTTGTGCTTTGACAATTTGTTCATAATTAGCTTGCATGATACGCAGTGCTATGACATCTTTGCGTAAGGCATTTCGTTGTTCTTCCTGTCGCCTACGTTGTTGCAGCAAATACTGGATGTAATCTATTGACTTTTGTAACACCTGTAATGTAAAAATAATTCATTTAGATGGTAAAACCTACTCAAATATGAGTTAATGAAGCGAATCATTAGGAGGATTAGTGATTAATGTAGTGTTGATGAAAACAAAAAAAAGCTTGTATTGTGTATGTATGTCTTTAATATTAATCAGTATTTCCAAAAATGATTTAGGTGTGGTTGATATAGCTCATATTGATTGAAAATATACTGGAAACACAACAGATAACAATACTTACAGCAGCTTTGCTTGGTTTATAGCCTGAGGCATCAGTCTGCTGGCAAGTAGGTACAAGCTCTTGCAAAGAATCATAGCCTTTTTTAATAGCATCTCTTCTTTTCTGTTCTGCCTATTGAAACAAGGGAATTTCTTTATAGATAATACAGATATTTAACAAATATTAAACAACTTAATAGAGAATACACATATTTTAAAATAATATATTTTTCGGGTTTATTAACAAACTTAAAAAAACAATATGTGTTAATTTCGGGGAAAATTATACTGATTATCCTATTATTACAACACTGATAAATGATTAGTTACTATCTTTAAAAAAATTACTAAACTAAATTAAAATAAAAACTAAATTGAAATATCTAAATACTGGGAAAATTATATTATCATAAATGCCTGTGTATGCGCTTCTCTCCGCCTTTCCTTGAAGCTTAGTGCTGAAGCTTTATTATCTCCACTATCATCCTCATCTTCTATAAAAGATAACGAGTTATTATTCATTTAGATGAGATTTAAACGGAATGTTTATAAATTTATTAAGAGGTTAACAATTAAATACTAACCTGAGTTGTGATTAGAAGATGACGGTGTTTGGTGTATATTTTGAATAGAACCACTGCTTCCACAACGAGGATACATTTTAATTTGTAAGTAAACTAATTTCTAGGCTTGATATGTCCTAAATAAAACGAATTGATTTATACAAAAATCCTAAAATAAATTATATAAATGTTAAATACTAATATTTACAACGTTTTCATAGTACTTAGTAGTCACAGATTAGTGATATAGTTAGTAGAAAGACACATATCAAGATAGTATAAGACTACATTTCTACATTTGACATTTTACTGTTTTCAGTAGATATGAACACTGACAACATTTATAGGGATGTATAAAAAGAGAATCGATTTATTATAACCAGCAAATCGATTTTTTAATTGAAAACTCACAATAGTTATTTGTGTTGATAAGAAGTGTAAAAGTATTTACAAATATTTGAATTTCCCCAAATATGTAATTCGTTATTTCCTAATTTCTATCGAATTTATTAGAATGTTTATATAAGTGTATGCTTATATTATATTTCTGTATTCCTAGTCTATGGATTTTCCGTTTGTGGAATCTGTAGCCTCCCCCAAGTCCAAGTTCCAATCACATTCACAGGTTTCATTTTCCAAGTTCCAACAAACAAAAAAATATTCTACTTATCTTTTGAAAGCGTAGCGTACTTGTAACTATTGCGTTTGTAAAATATTACTTTTAGATACCTTTAAATCTTTATTTAAGAAATAAATCATGTGCATGAACTCTTGAGTGAGTGTATTATTTGAAATTATTTAGTACAGAATGATGCAGTAAGTCAGTAAATGACAAATCTGTTCCCATTCAATTTGTCCAGCCAGCAATGGCCACCATTTTAGATTTGTTCGGTTGCGTCTTATAATTAATTTTTGTTTATTTAAGAAACGTTTACTAATGTATTCTAGACTGATTAATGTACTTCTAGTCGTTATGTTACATGAACATAGTGATGATAATAATTCTCTTTGTAATAGTTTTTTAATTGATGAGTAAAGTTAGTAAGGAAGAAAGTTTTTTCAGAAGTATTCGTATATTGATAATCGGTGAAGATGGTGTCGACTAGGCAGATGAGTAGTATCGGAGGCAGTAATGCGAGTAGCGATGGTGCTGGTCCTTCGCACGCTGAGCCGGTGACGGTGGCGCGTGTGACTCGGCATTCTAGCGCCTTGCTCCCTGGGGGTTCCTCTCCGCACACAACCTCCAAAAGTTCTATCATACCGGCACCCAAGACTTATACTACTAATTTGCTCGACTTGCCTATTGAAGTTTTAGAAAAGATATTTCGTTGTGTAGGATTCAAAAATGTATCCTATCTTAGAATGGTAAATATACTTAGTAAATATACTTAGTATATTAGATCATCTCGATTTCATAAATCAACTGTTGCTAAAAATCACAACCATGTTGGGAGATAACCATTTATGCATTTGTATTATTTTAGGTAAACAGGCAGTTCAACACTATATGTAGTAGTTTATTAAACTCAACATTTCAAAGACTACAAAATCAAATGTTACATAGATTTCAAGCAATAAAAGCTAAGATGCCTAGAAGGGAGTCTGCCAGGCGTAGTCATCCTTTGGCTTGTGAATCAGATATTATAGAAACACTACACATGAGGTTAAGTTTATTGCAAATGACATTTGGAAAGCATATTGAAAGAAAACATTGTTGTTTTTTTCCTGGTGAGGTAAGTTCTCAGTTATTTAGAAGTTTACTCAGGATTTGATTTTAAAAAGAAAAAATCATAAGCAAGCTTTAACTTATAGTTTTAAATAAGAATGTCATCTATGCTCGTATATATTGTGCATTCATTTATTTTTTTGATGTTTCTTCTAAAAGGCTTTGCAAAAAGTTAAATATTTTGAGTGCAACAGCCAGAAATTTTTTATCTCATTACTTAATAACTAAGTAATCAGTGTTACTTAATTCCATAAGTAAATTTTATTAATGCAATGTGAAGGTTTTTACAAGGTCTATTTATACAAATTGATATTTGATTATATTGCCCAGTGCTGTTATTAAGGAATGTAAATGGTCAGTATTAAGTTAATGGCTGAACTGATTTGAAGGAAATTTGGTACCTAAATTTTTTTATAACAGTTAAGGAGCCAATGGTTCAAAAGGTCTCAGAAAATCAGCTACTGGAGGGAATAAGACTGGCCCACATGCGGCTCGACCGAAGGTTCAGTTTCAACAAGGACAATTAGTTTTCTAACTGCAATGAAATATTTTTTATGTAATCTTACAATTTTCAGATTATTCCCTTAGAGTCATTCCTTATAAAAACCTCTAAACATTTTAAAAATTTTGGATTTTACTGTAACTTTGAAGCATTCTGTTATGAATATGAATACCAATGGTACCAAATTACTTTCAAATCAGTTCAGCCATTAACTTAATACATTAACTAAGACAGCAATATTAATAATACTGAATGTTTCGGAGTTAAGGAAAGACTGTTGATAACTTTTTAATAATTCTGCAGTTACAGGAATTTTCCAACATCAAATTTAATTTTTTCCCTAATTCTAATTGTATCGCTCTCTCACAAAATACATATTATTTAAATAGCTATATAGGCCAGATAGTCGGCGACTAATTGGTACATCTCTATAAAATTTACACTTTGAATTTGTAATCATTTTTGTTGATAACACACATTTTATGATTAAACTGAATTATGTATTTTTATCACATGAACCCTCTTCCTCTCACTTAAGATAAAAGCCTTAAATTTGTTTGGTAATGAGGAGATAAACCTGTTATATTTATGCTGCTTTTGGTAGGTCATATAATAATTGTTTAATAAGTAAATAATATCTTTCAAAATTTTAATTGTAGGAATGTCGTCATTACACTGAATTTTATGGAAATTATAGTAAATCTGTGCATATATTCTATGTTCTATAGGTTTTGTTGTAATGTTGGTGTTGTCATACCATGATTTTACTTGCAATTCAACTTGTGCTATACACACCATAGGTCACATATGGGAGACCTCCCATTACTATGCTATGAATAAATTAATATAGGTTATAGATATACTTGATAATATTGTTAGATTTCTTATTATAAGTTGAGAAGTGATATTACTAAGCTTATGACAGAAAGAGGGGGAAATAAGAGTATAACCCAACTGTTGGTAATCTCATGGATGTTGATGGATAATCTCCCTGTTATTCAATTAATGCATGGCTGGTCCTGAAAGTATAGTAATGAAAGAGGTGAAGAAAAGAATGCTTTTGCATAAGTAATTCCAAAGCTGAGCCAAAGCAATTTGAAACAAACATGTGGGGTGGGATATGGCACCACTGGTAGTAGTTTGTGTGACTACACAGACTTGGTAGATGGATACAGCTTGGATTCAGATTGCAAGAGATATCAAAAACAAATATTTGGAAATATGCATGAATCTATTATTATAGCACATAATACTTTTTGATTTACTACAGTATTTGTGTAAGATTTGCCTCTAACTACTAATAGAGAAAGGTTTTTTCAGATATTAGATGAAGTGTACAGCATTTTAGCATATTTAAAAACAACAACAAAACTTGCAAGGCCTTATAAAGTAACTGATGAGCTTTTTGATTTGACCACAATGGCCATGGAATATTTTAAGGAACACATTGAGCCTAACTTGCCAGAAATAACATATTTTGGAACAGATTTCTTTGATATCACTACAGCATTTTCACGTAAGTATATATATGTATCAAAGAAGTAAATATAAATAAAATAATATCAACGGCCACTTTTCAATGATGCCTTAAAAAAAGCAAGTTTCAATGAATTTTAAAATTTGTATAATAAAGTGCTTTAGTTAGATAGAGAGATAGCACCCCAATGCTTTTTATCAGTGGTTGCCTTTTGGTGGTGATTTTGTTGTAAATAATAAAATACAATGATAAAATACCACACAATCTAGTTGATAAACAAAACTGAAATGTTCATGAACAGATAAAAAGTCTTAAGTACTTCTTTCATGGAAAAAATTTCCTATATATAAAAAGAAAATTTGTAATTATGGTGAACTAAAAAATGTAACCAATTTCAGCTGGAGAGAGCAGTAAATCGTACATATGCTTAGACTCGCCACCCCCGAGTGGGTTCGAGTCTTCGTCGCAGGCGGCGGGAAGCGCCTCTACATCGGAGCGCCGAGTTTCCTCTATGAATATTTACATGGAAGAGAGCTTGCCGCCGTCTCCACCACCACCACAAAGCAATATGGTTCTTAGGAAAAGGATACATCGTATTAAGCAGGGTATGAAAAAGTAAGTATGATCTTGGTTGATGACAACCATGTACCTTCTGATTATATTGAACCTGTCTTTCTTACCCTTAGCAATTACGAGATATCATATTTGATGATGCAAATACTGTAAATATTCAATCGCAATAATACGATTCGATTCAAATTTATCGTTTTAGTTCTAGGAAAGTCAATTTATGAAAGTAAAAAATAGACATAATTTATCACTTATGGAAGTTGGGATGGTTGTTAATCAATACCTCAAAACGGCTGAACGGATTTCGATGAAATTTGGCACACAAATAGTTTATGATCTGGTTCAAAACATACTTTTTATCCTTTATATAATTTAGAGTTCCTGTAGGATAATAATACAATATGTTTATTAGCGCGTCAATATTTGTATTTATATTTAGCAGCTATCTTCCGCCCGCGTGGTTTGTACGTATCGTTATATTATGGCTACAAATTCTTTGTAAGTCGTATCCTATGTGTTATTCTGATGTATAAGCTACATTACTGTTTATTTTCAAAGTCCTAGTAGTTTTTGCGTGAGATAGTAACAAACATCCATCCATCATCACAAACTTTCATATTTTTAATATTAGTAGGAAGTAGGATAGAATAGTGGGATACTATACTAGAAATTCTTTATATTAGTATTATAACATGGTAAATTTTACACGTGCGAAGCCGGGGCGGATCGCCTAAATGGGGGATTTTATTCAAACAAAGTAGAAATCAACTATGAAAGTAGATCCCGCATTGTGTGAATCGGACTTATCACTTGCTCCCGCTTATCGCGAAAATTACGCATGCAAGGTTAAAGATATATGGAACAAAACTGTAAAATGTAAATATGTTAAATTTAAACAAGTGACAGTAGCTATATTTCCAATAATGATTCAATTTTCAGATACAACGACCAGCTTTCAGCGTTACGCAGCGATCTTCGCAGTAATAAGCGCAAAACTGCACTCCAGCAGAAACAAATAGCTGAGCAGCAGAAGCAAATTGCTGAACAACAGAAACAAACGCTAGAGTACGCGAATCGTTTGGACGATTATGATAAAAAGAATGAGGAAACTAGCCGCAAGTTTCAAACTTTATTGCAGGTCATTCTTATTAGAATATTATCTGAGCATCTGCTATATCCGCTTTATCTTTTTATAATGAATTTATTAATGTGATATCTGAACTTGACTCAAATATTAGGTTTTCCCGTTTATAATTTGAAAATGCCTGGATTTTTAAAATTTCTTATAAAAACGTTTCCAGTAGAATTCTTGAACTTAGTATATTTAATACTGTATATTTGTGTTTACAGGAGCTAAATAAGTGCAAGACGGAGCTGCAGTACTGGCGATCACGGTCGCCGGCAGTGCCTCCGCTCTGCGCCGAGTGCGGCGCCTCTCTGCGCTTGTCCCCGGCTTTAGCACAGGTCTGCCCAAAATATAACATATCTGATTATCTATACATATTTATAAAAAATAACTAATTCAAATAATAACAAAATGCAAAAAAAATGTGTCTAATGTCGTGACATAGAAAATATTTAAGAAATTTCAATGCAAGGGGTCTTGATAACACTATTAGAGATCGAAATCATTTTTTTCAGAATTTAAGGGAATATAAGTGGAAATCGGTACAGCCCTTATAGCGCATCACGCTTTCCACTTATATTCCCAGAAAAACAAACACATCCTGTGGGATAGAAGTCTTCACATGCCTTAAATGATTGAAACAAAATTTAATACGCGTATATTATTAATCTTTACTATCACATGAAATAATAATTATCCTGGAAAAAAGTTCAGTTCCTGTAGTGTAGAATGGTTTTATATACCTTAATAGACCAGAACGAAATTTTATACTTAACTATCTTAATTATCACACAAGATACTGCTTATTCCAGAAAAAAAATAGTTTCCGTGGGATAAAAGGGTTTTATTCAAATTTATCTAAATTATGACATGAGATAAGATACTTATCCTGAAATGAAACATTATTACAGTGGGAACGGCAGAAAAGAATGTTATGAAACTCTTAACGCAACTAAAATTTTATAAGGAATAATATTTTATAAGGATAGTTAGTGGGTGGGTGTGAGTGTGTGTGTGGGGAGTGAGTGAGTGGTTGTATGAATGAGAGACTAAATCTGTTGTTGATCAGGTGAGTGAGCTGGTGCTTGAAGCAAGAATGGAATGACTCAAAGAGTTCGTCAATAACTGAGCCAGGAGCGCACTATCGAATAAGCTTTCCAATCGCAATGTGTGTGTTTTAATTTGTTTTGTCTGCGTGTTTATTTAGTCACTCACGTCTTTGAAATTACTAAACGGATTTTAATGACTTATAACCAGTAAATAGAGTTTGGATTGGTGCAGGATATCTTAAAAATAAAATACTAAGTAAATAAAACCATTATAATCAGCGTTAACGACGTCACGCGGGTAGTCTTGTTAGAAATACAAATATAAATAACGTCGTCGTTTTAAATACTGGTTTTGGTAAACTCAATTTAGTTTCTGCTATAATATACATAACAAAAGGCAACAAATTTTCAACCTCTTGATACAACAAGAAAAATTTAATTATTTTAGATACACTAACAGAAAAAACTAGGTAATGAAAGTAGGATTATTGTAACAGGTTATATTTTCAACTCTAATTTATAATACTAACTATACAACGAAATGAAGGCTAAAACATTATTTAAATAAAAATAATATTAGACCACTTACACTATACTAGGCACGAGAATAGTAACAACATTGTTACTATTCTCGTGTCCTTTATAGTGTTAGTAGTTGGTTTTATTTGGAAATAACTAATATTATTATATTCTTTCCAGTGGGCCGCGGGTGCGAGCGCTGAAGCAAGCGAAGAGACAGCCAGCGGTAGCAAAGACGAGCCAATTGACACCCCAGTGGAACCTAAGCCGGAGAGTAAGGAGGCATCGGTGGAAGAGGTGCACACGCCGCCCACGCGCCGCCGCGCCTCCGCCGATGCCGCCTCCGCCACGCCTGACCGCAAAAAGCGCAGGCTTACCAGACCTAGGAAACTATGAAAAACACACACTTGATCAGATTAATGTAGACATTGCCAAATTACTCTCAAATTGCGTCATAAATCAACTTGTAAACAAATAACTTTAACATGAACTTATGTTGTGAGACCGACACGAAATTATTTTTCTTCATGGGAATATGTTATCAAACTTTATGTTGTTTTAATAATCTCCACCTACACTAAATACTGAAATTATTTAACTTAACAAAAATTAAGCAATTGAAATTGTCACTATCATATTTGAGATTTGTTTCCTAGCACGTTTTGCCTGACGCAGTTTGTATGAAAGATTCAACATTTATCACTCAATATGAGGATTAGTTTATGATCTTACTACTATCGGTGTTCAGGAGTCGTCATTATATAAATGATTTTCAGCTTGTATAGACAAAAATCACTACATACACAAACTTTATGCTTTATCTGTAGTTTTATAAAGATTAAATGTTGCTACTCTTAAAGAAACACTATCTCGCATTGGGTGGCAAATGGGGTGAAAACGAATGGTAAGGTTTTTGGCTATCTTATGTTGTACTACATTTTATATTGTTTAGTGGAAACTAAATTTCATTTCAATTTAGGTAACCCCTATTTAGAAGGCGATTCATGTTCATCTTGTATTGCATTTTCATTGCTCTGGTCTACGTCATACGTATACAATTCGTGTTGGATTTTATATTTTGAATCTACTAATGTTTTAAATGCATGGAATGCTTCAGATCAAGATGTTTATAATATTTGATTAAATTTAACTTTGACAGGTTAAATTTTTCGGACTAGACAAAAACGAATTCACGTAATATCCGTCATATAGTGCAATAAAAATACCACTGTTTTTGAAATTCAAACAATCATTTTTATATCTTCTATCCTTAATTATTTATATATAAATAGCTAAAAATTATATCATAAACACAGCTACGGTTTAACCATCATGGTTTATTTGGTATAAAAGCATTTCGAGTTGATTGCACCTCTTTGTGTATGTATGTATAATATTTAACATTTAAGGACTGTGACAGTAGCCTGGTTAACAGAGACAATATATTTTGAAGATATTCTAATAAAATGAATAATTATAGTAATGGATGAATTATTGAATTTCAATGTAATATAGTTAGAATATCTTCCATACTTTACTCTATTTATCTTGGCGTGTTAAAGAAATCGTAAAAAGATTATTTGTGTCTCGTTTTGCAAGGATTAAAATATTATCTACCGAAATTACATTAGTGAACACATTATATTTATCCAGTTAGTTGCTGAATGTATAGTAATTTTAAATTCAAATTCAAATTTTATTTATTGCACAGTTTAAAGATGGTACAAGAATTATCAGTAGTAGTTTCGCCTTCACAGGCATGCAACATCTTATCTATATTATGTTTCATGCGACTAATATAGATTTTTCATCATGCCAAGTTGTATAGAGCGATAGTACCTTTATTTGTATCTAAAAACAGGATTATGCTTGTATTTATTAAACTGCAATCATTATTTTTGTGCATGCAACTGTATGTATATTTAGTTTTTCTGACCTTCATAGTCCAATAACTACAATCAAATGAAAAAGATAGGTCTAACGTCGAATCATCGCGTACCAAATGTATATTATGAAATTTATATGTTTTAGCTTAAGTTAATATAAAAATATTGCGTTTGTATCTTAGTAGGTAAAGATCGGTTTCTTTCTCCTCATCGTCTTACATTTTATGTAAAAGTGTATAATAAACTTAACAGATATGTTTAGTATGATGAATGTTACTTTCTATTGTTTGAAGATTCAGGGAGTTAAGAATATTCTTTATTGTAATTCTAATATATTCCGTTCACATTGATTTTCTATCTTTCTTATCGCTTGTGTCTTTTCTATCTAAATTAATAGTGCCCACGTTTACCATAAGGTTCAATGTAAACGTGCGCTTAAATGATACCCAAATATTCCGGGACGGGACTTATTTCTGTATTTATTTAATGTAAATATAAAGGAATTTTATGTAAATACTAAATATGATAAAATTGCTAT
>JAOPUB010053849.1:0-14791 GCA_027564055.1 Neptis clinioides
TTTTTTAAATTCTAGAATGATTGCTGTCATGAGCCCTGAAGATAGCTGGGTGTGTAAATGGCAAAGAATAAGTAAGTTACATTTTTTATTTATAGTTCAATTATTTGTTTTTTACTTATGAATATATAAAAATAATTATTTTTATTTATTAAAAATCATTAAAAAAACTATTAATAAATTAAAGTCCCACTAATTCAGAATAATTTATCCACATAGGTAGGTTTTGCAAAGGAGTATATGCTATATCTGTTTCTGGACGCCTTCCAGCAGGAGTTATACGAGAAATGAAGAGCCGTGGTATAGCTTATAGACCAAGAGATACCAGTCAAAGATAAATTGTAATAATCAAATTTGAAATATTACATTAATAATAGTACTTTATAAGATTGTAATAAATTAAATAACTTTTCCTAAATATGTTTTATTACAATGTACATGGGAAATGATTTTGCTTTGACAATTTTAATACATATTGTGCATTATATTAACAAATATTGATAGATTCTTGGAAAACAAATCCAATACTATTTTGGAAAATTCATGGTCTATCTTGAGCATATGTATTTAGAACTTGTACAAGTAACTCTAAAATGTGTTTCTGTTACAAATTATAAAATCAATCTAGATTTTAAGTCTTATCTTTCTTTTAAAGTTTTTTAATCGTATTCAAATACTGGAATCCTTAAAATAAAAATGTGTTTTTCTAATTTAACAGGTTTATTTCATAACAACAAAATAAAAAATGTACCTAATAGTAAAAGTATAAAGTTGATCTAATTAATTAAAAAACAACTTAACTGTAACACTACCTGGAGTGTAGTATTCCAAGCAGTGTTACAGTTTAGATGTTTGTGATCAAACCAAACTATCCAGAAATCAACACCATATAAATGCAGTTGCTTTAACAAGCTCTTTTAACAAGGATTTGAGACATTTATTGTATTCTCTGATTTTTAATTTGGTAAACTAAGATGATGTTTCAGGCCAGCGAAATGTGTTGTATGTTTCAGGTTTATGGTTTGACTACAGATTTAGCCATATTCGGCTGTCTTATTCAGTAAGTGAATGTGAACAGCTCCCAGTTTAATAATAGTTAATGTGTAATAAAAGTACATAAATATATTTCATACAAGAAATCTAGAATCACTGTTCGGATTGTTTAATTTAGTAATTATTAATATATATATAAAGTTACTGCAATGTAATCTCTGTATAACAATTTAAAAATCTGATTATCCTGTAATGTATACAAAATGAATGGCATATTACTTAATAAATTTAGTTATAAAGACAATATACATTGTTGAAGTTTTATTATTCAGTTAACATATTCACTGTAAATACATTATAGCAAGAATGTGTTGTGGTTTAACAATGAACAAATAGAATATATTTTTACAAATTAAATATAGCTAATAGCAGCCGATAGGTTTTATTAAATTTTGAAATTTATAATGAAGATGGTATTAGATGACTAATTAGCTCTTTTCATATGTAATCCACTACTCTTTATACACATAATAAACTTAACATTTGAAATCATTCAAGACAAATTCAAAATTTATTGTTTGTATTGTTAATTTTTCTATTAGCACCTACATTAAACACATTCCACATAGTAATTGGGCTAAAAGCACAGAGAAGGCTGCAGGTTTCCATCTGTCAACTACTGCTTTCTGGTGGAACCTTGAACTCACTGTCTGTGCCCAAAACATCCTTGTCAATTTCTTTGAAATCTATATTTTGTTGCTTCATAGCTTTCTGAAAATTGATTTGTTTATGATCAAACATACATAGTTAGTAAAACTTTTATATATATATCTTAATATTAATTAACAGCAAGTATGTGTAAACTAGTAATTTTTACTATTTCAATTTTGTTATACTGGTGAATTCAAAAAAGCGGTTCTACACATCTGTAAATTATAACAATACAATAGTAAACTTCTTGAAAATACCTTAACACATTCTTGATAAATTTTGAATATTCCAGCACAAACAGAATCGTCATGGTCGCCTTTCAGAAAACGGTCCGAAAACCATGAATTAAAACAATCGTCATATTTCTTCTTTAATTCTGTACACTCTTCTCCTATACTATTCATTATTTATCAGGCCTCGCTAAGATAATGTCCGTAGTCTATTATGTAACTATGACATAGAATTAATGGTCACAACTATATAGTATCTTTCCTTATCGTTTAATAACGTGAAAATCAAGTGAAAAATCGAAATCGGCTTATTTACCTCAAAATGACAAATGTGAGCGAAGGGCTGCATGTGCAGAGCAAAGATTATATATACAAGAGTGCAGAGATGACTGATGAGCGATTTTTAATAATTCTTGACATCAGTAATATATCGATATTGAAATCAAATATATCGATATTCCAAACTTTTATTATCATTTATCATTGAATCGTTAACCTGGTTAGGACACATGCCATTTCAGGCCGTGATACTTTATCGCCAAAGGATCGAAGTATATCTAAATAGAAAAATTGGCTAATTTGTTGCTCTCATATTTCCTTGTGGTCTTTAAATGGTTAAAATCTTGTCACAAAACTCTGAGAATAATAAAAAACGCTTTAAATGATACTAAATGATATATTATGATATTTACTTGCCCGTAACGAATAAACTGAAAAAAATAATTACATCTGCAGTATTTCAGTTACTTAAAGAAAACGCGGGAATTAAATTTGTTATTCGGGCTTCGCCTTATTAATTATTATATATTATCTAATGATATTATCCATTGGCCTCTTCTCTATGAAATTACTGTCAAGTGTCAATAAGTGACAGTTTTCACTTCATTTAATATAATACCTATATTATCTTTGTTTTGAGGTTATTTGAATGGAATAGGATTATATTCTTGCACGTAATTTTAAAATGAGTGACATATTAAAAGACAGTAGATTCGCTAAATACCTCAATGATCCTCGATATAGACAGATTCCCAAGCATGAACGAAAAGTGAAAATAGATAAACGGTTCCAGTCTATGTTCAGCGATGATAAATTTAAAGTAAAATATACAGTTGATAAAAGAGGAAGGCCTATCAATGAAACCTCTACGGAAAATTTACGTAAATATTACGATTTAGATGAATCCGATGAGAGTTCGAACGAGGACGGTGAAAGTAAAGAAGACGCCGAGTATGTAAGTGAAGTTAAAGACGATGAAGAAAAAGAAGATAATGAAACAAGCGGTCGCTTTGTTAGAAGATTACCTGATGACGATGATGGTGGTGATGAAGAAAAATCTATTTTAAAAATTAAATTTACTAATGATAAATTAACTCGTGGAAAACTAGAAAAAAAAGTAAAAAACAGATTATTTGATTTAGAAATCGATTATGCCCGTGGCGAAGGTAAGCAATTATACTTTATGGTTAATCTCATACTTTTTCATTTTTAATACATTTTCCTTGACAGAGAATCAATTTGCATATTACACAAATTTGTTTGGGCAATGTATTTATTATTATTTCAGGTACAATATTGACAGACTCCTCTAGTGACGAAGAGAGCAGTGAAGTTGATGAAGACAGTGAATTGGAACATGAATGGGGTGAACTTGATGCTGATGCTGAGACAACAGATGAATCAACTAAGAGGTATATTATTTGATTATAAAATAAAGTGTCAGTAGCTCAGTGGTTCAGGTGTTGGACTTATGATCAACACTATTGATAGGTTGCAAGTTCAAAACCCAGTTATTGGACTACTGACGTGGCCCACTCCTAACAAGTAATTACCCAAGTATTTATCTTAGTTTGAGGGGAGAATAGGAATACTAGTAGTTTGAAATCCAAACTGCTAGTAATCTTTTCATTTAATTTAAATAAAAATCATTGGATTTTAATGTGGTTTTCATCTATAAGCAGAATTATATGAGATGAAGACTTATATGTATTTATAATATGCATATAATGGACCATGATAGACCATGCTAAGCCACAATGGGTCTCTAGTTACAAATAATAGAATAATATGATTATCTATTTTATTTCCGATCCTTTCATCCTGAATGAACCTAACAAAAATTTTTGATTTAAATAACTCTAATTTATAATAATCAGATATTTAAGAAAAAAGTAAATAACTTTAAACAGTTTCATTGAACTTGAAGTGACACACCAATCACACTCAACTGCCAGCCCGATTACTTTATCCTAATTATAAAAAATATTATTATATTCTGTGACGGCTTTTACTTACATATTAGTAATATATGGCAATGAATATAAATTCTCTTTTTTTAGACTAGCAATATGTAATATGGACTGGGATAATATAAAAGCATCAGACTTGATGGTACTTCTGTCATCATTTTTGCCTCCAGGTGGAGTTATATGTAGTATTACGGTTAGTATTTAAATAGTTTTATTTAAAATTGAATGAATTGTAATTGCAATAATAAACTAATGTAATGTTTAATTTTGTCCATATAATATTTAGATTTATCCATCTGAATATGGATTAAAGAGAATGCAAGAGGAGGAAGTCAGAGGACCAATTGAGTTGACAGATGCAAAGAATGAGGATCCACCATCAGATAATGAAGGAAATGAAGAAGGTATATTATTACTAACTCATATTTTTACTAATACAAAATAGCATTTGCAAATATTTTTTTCAAGTATTTTAAAAAATCTGTGACAATGCATGTAGAGTTACAGTTTGTCCTATTTTCAAAAACTAATGGTATCTTCAATGATGTACAAAAAGTCAACAACAATAGCATCAATGTTATGTGATGTCATATTTTGATTGAGCTCATACTATATTGATGATAATAATAAATCATTTATTTGTCAGAATGTTGTACATTTGAAGGTATTTTTAAAAGAGGGTAATATTCAACTAAATCAATAGTGTGCAAATTTAAAATTCAAATACAAAGACAATAAGCTATTATTAAATTAAATTAGTAAAATTAAACAAATTTCAAATTAAATAGATGAGACATACTAATGTCCAATTAATTTAATAAACATTAACCATATTTATACAATACCAAACTTTTACATATTTTATTATAAAAGGGAATAGAGGAATACTACTTCCCCCAGGACACTTGGTAAAGCCATTTTCTTAAATTAGATGTATTAATGAATGAAGTTTAAACTAGCATCAAAAATTAAAACAGGGTGATATAAATACAAATTGAAGAGAACAAAATACCTACTCATAAACTGGCAACATTATAGTTGAATTTGTTAATTTTTCTTTCTGGATGAAGTCTCCCATAATACTGAACTTATAACAATTTTACATGACTTCAGTTCTTTAATTAAACCCTAAAAACAAAAGATGTATCACATATCCTTCCTTCGTATACATACTTTAAATTTTTGTAAGTAGTAAGGCATGATGTAATAAACTGATTTGTTTTATGAAATTTTTGTCTAATCAACAACAATCATTTGTAACTACTAGACAAAGTTATACTATAAAAATATGGTTTATAATATTTCTCAAAATATTATAAATTGTTGAATGTACAACATTTTTTCTGGGGAATCTCTTTTATTGTCTAAACAATTTAATACAGGTTCCTCATACCACATGGAAAAGCTACGACGTTATCAACTAAACAGATTGAAGTATTATTATGCAGTTGTGGAGTGTGATTCAGTAACAACAGCCGACAAATTATACAATGAATGTGATGGCATGGAGTATGAGAGTAGTGCCACCAAATTAGATATGAGATTCATTCCTGATGACGTCACATTCGACCAGGTTATTAATTTATTAAGGTTACAATATTTCGTTTATTTGTACTGCCCTCTTTTATGAAAGAGTAACAAAATTTAGAAATCTACATGAACTGGTTGTTCATGATTGAGTCACAGTAATTAAATGAATGAATCAAGCTGCTTCTATCCTACTACTTTATTATTAAATAATATACTCGGAATTTTAGTCACAACTTACATCATGTAATAGAAATTTTTCAAAAGAACAATTTTCTAATATCTCAAATCTATTATAATAATGTATTACAGGAACCACATGAAGTTTGCAACAAGCTGCCAGATTTAACCAAATACAAACCTCGGTTGTTCACAACAACTGCATTGCAACAGGCCAAGGTTGATCTGACATGGGACGCGACTAATCCAAATAGAGCAGAAGTAATCAAAAGTGCACTCACAGGAAAGATAGATGACTTGGACTTGAAGGAATATTTGGCTTCTAGTAGTGAAGGTATATTCTCTATAATTTTTAGTCACCAGTAATAAAAATTTCTTACATATATAGTAGTTTCTGGCGGTTAGTTAAATTTGTGTCAATTTGAAAAAAGCAACTGTTGAGTTTCTTGCCAGTTCTTCGCAGCCGAAAACTGCTCCCTGAACTGGCCCTAGCTTCAGACGAACTGACTGATAGACCAATTTTGACGTTTCAAAATTATTTTGTAAAAAGTCTATTTGAAATAAAATATTTTGAGTTTGAGGGATTATGCCATTTCTTGAACTAGCTACATTTGTTTTGGATCATATGTAAAAAAAATAAGTTTTAAGTTTTCATGTTTTTTTAAAACAAATATAATTTAAGATCAAAATTGCTAAAAATTAGCTGTAATTTGTATTTGAACTTAGCACCCTATTTAATATTTGTATTATATGAAAAGAAAAGCCTGAATAATATTGCTTTTTTTGCGATAAGGTCGCTATGTGTACCAATTGTGTGTATTTTTATCGCTTTTAATTATTTAGAGTGTATACAATAAAGAGTAAATCATTCATTCGTTAGTTATAAAGTATCAAGTCCAATGCCTCGTCACTATATGTGATATCCAATACCAAAATGAAAAAGTAATTAGACCCAAATTGAGGTCAAATTTTAGTTTTCTTAAAGTTCTAGTTTTCTTAATACATTATAAGTGTTAAGATTGTAATTTGGCGTGATACACTACATGGTAAATTACTTGCGTACTGATTGAAGTGACCAGTTTAACAAATAAACTATCCTTGAATCAAGTCAAGAGATGTGAAAAAATTACATTTATAATTTTGGATCAACACAACTGACGTTTAGAAAGAAAGTATAGTCACGTAACACTTTCCTGGATAATTTCGTCAGTGTGCAGTTTTTGAGTTAAGTCACTTTCAATAAAAGCTTGAAATAAATAAAAATTAATCATTTTTTCCCTAACAGAAGAAAGCCTCGAACAAGAGGTGAAATCTGATAATGAAGATGGTGATCCCATACTGAAATACAAAATGCTGTTAGAAAATATTGATAAGAAAGAACAACAGAAAGAGAATGATATGGAAATGGAGATCACATGGGGCTTAGGTGTTAAGAGTAAAGCTGAAGAGATGGTTAAGAAGAAATTGAATAAAGGTAGGTTTTAATTTGTTTCATCGTATCATTTAAAAAAGTTGTACAAATTATATCTTGAGCGATTACTTAAATTTATTATTTCTTCAATATTCAAACATTAGTATCCAGTTTGATACAATTATCATACTTGAGTGTATTTAAAAAATATAAAGTAATAAGTTAGTAATAACCCACCAAGTTTTACCCATGAATATGTACATGTTTAAAATAAAACTTTTTCCAGACGACAAAAACCTGACACCCTTCGAAAAATTGTTGCAAAAGAGGAAAGAAAAGAAAAAACAACGAAAATTGAAAAATAAAGAAACTGCAGAAAATTCTAATTCTGATGAATCTTCAGATGATGTTCCCTCCGATATTGATATGAACGATCCATACTTTGCGGAGGAGTTCAATAAACCAGAGTTTAAAAAATCCAAAACGAAAAAAGAAGATAAACCAGACGGTGATAGTGATGATGAAAAACGTAATGCGGAATTGGAATTACTTTTAGATGACGACGATGGTAAACAACACTTTAGTCTCAAAAAAATTCAAGATGCAGAAAATATATCAAAGAAATCCAAAAGGAAAAGGAAACTTAAAGAGAAGATGAAACAAAAATCAGAAGTGCCAGACTTTGAAATAAATGTGAATGACAATAGATTTTCCGCCCTCTACAACTCACATTTGTATAACATCGACCCAACCGATCCTAACTTCAAGAAAACAAAGAACATGGAAAGGCTTATTCAAGAAAAACTGAAAAGAAGACCTTCAGAAATTCAATCTGAACAAACGCCTAAAAAATCCAAACAAGACACAGAACTCGACATTTTAGTTAAAAATCTTAAACGAAAAACAAAAAATACATTAAGTAAATAAATGATTTTGATTAATATATGATTTTTTGTTTTATCTCCTATCCAGGAGCACATGATGATGAACTTTTTTTTACTATTTTTTGATTGTTCTAATATTTTTTTTATTTCACAAAGAGGGTATAAATAATAATAATAATTCCTTTGTGATGTTATTGTAAATTTCCAGTTTCTAAATCTTCTTTTGTGCTCTTAGGTTTTGCCAAACATATTTTGATTGCAACGACTTTAGTCGATTGTAAAGTTTGTTTTTACAACGGTATTTGATATTATTTTCAACTAGATATCTCCACTCATTTCCGAGTAAAAATTAGACATACAACGGCGTGATCTTAATTAAATTTTTATACTTTTTAGAAATGGCTATAAAAAGTTTTTTTTTTTGGAATGGAGATAAATAAATGTATCAACCATGTAGTCAAAGTATATAATCGACACCATTAAACTCATTTCACATTATTTTTTGACAAATAAAATTCAAGAAGAACTCAGTGCCTTTCTTATCTCTCTGCCCAAAGCAGCACCGAGAGGTGGAGGAACAGCATTTCCAACCTGAAAAAAATAGAAAACATAGTTTTATATAGTGTGCAATGTGAAACTTTCCTATGAAAAGCAATTAAACTATCAAATATTATTATTTTTTATAAATGCATACTACCTGTCGGTGTTTATCCAGTACATTTCCAGCGAAGAGGTATGTGTCCCGGAAGCCCTGCGAGCGTGCGCACTCTCGCACGGACACGACGCGGTGTTGTACTGGGTGCAGTACGCGACCCTGCTTGCCCATAGGCTCGGGGTCCGTCACCGTTGTACTGAAGTAACCATCCCAGCATACGCGTCCTGATAGAAATAATGAAATTTATAACACAAAAACTTGATACTGATAATAAGAACATAATGCTTCCACTTCTTTGTCTATCGTTCACTAACTGCAACTAGTTAAATCCATGTTTATAGGATAGGATATATTTAAGGACAACAAAAACTTACGTCTTTTAAAATATTTTAGCCTAATAAAGATATAATAGGAGACTAATATTTAACTCTGTCAAGTTATTGTCAAAATGGCAAAGTTGAAAGATCGTACTATTAGGACATAATTTTAGTACAATTTTAATGTAGCTTTGTAGTTAGATTTAGTTTTACGGTAAAAATACTTATTCTTGTTTCTATTGTGTTGACGTAAGACAAATTGTATTCATACATGTATGAATTATGTGTAACGAAAAAAACTGCAGAAATATTTTATAGTAGTGAAAACCTTAATTTAAACATTAATTTGCGTTTGAGGTCCTGTTTCTGATTGGATTAAATATACATACCATAGAGTCCAGCCCAGTTGTTGTGTCGGTTGGCAGTATGTGGTAGACACCACGGTATGAGCGTGTTCTCTTGCTTGTCGTTGGGGACGCAAGGCTTCCCGTTCGCGCACGCACACACACCGCGTAACGCTCCCGTCGACGATCGCCCATTCTTTTTATCTTCATAGCGATATTGGAGCACCTTAAATATAAAAGATAATTATATAATTTAGATGGGCCAAATGCAGATTTAGGGAGTTCCATGAACAGAACTTAAATACTCGTTGTTTGATACGGTACCAACACAGTTAGGATTATTACTATTCACTCACTAATCAATCTCTGTTGTTAAAATATACTTAACATACCTTGCACTTTGTCCCATCGGGTAGTGCTATGGATATATTGGGAAGGTCTCTCCAGTCCGAGCCTGGCGTGGTGGGTATTCTAGTTATTCTGGCTTGTACGAGGGGCGCCATATTCTTACAGATGTGATCGCGTAGCCTAATCAGATATAATACCATAAAAAAGGATCTAGATTCTATAGTAAAAATAAAATATTAATGGTAGAGATTAGAAGAATCATTTATTTAATAATAATTGGTCTTGATATTGTTTGTGAAGTTCTGAATTTACAAATTGATTAGCAAATACTGAAAAACTAATATTAATGCAAACGCTTATCGAAGTTTATTTCAGTCAGTGGTTTAAGTATGAAAGTGTAACATTGAAATAATAGTTGGATAATAGATGAGTTATATTTTATTACCTAGATGTCTCGTCTCTACTCCTCACTAGCCGTTGGAAATACGTCTCCGGCATGCACCCGTAGTCTATCTCGATTTTATTCGCTCCATTGCATATATGTGGTAGGTCACTCATGGCATCCTGTGTAATTATTATACGTATTATGATTTACGACCCGTTTCACTAGCTTCCGATAATTACTATCTCAAACAATGTTTACACACAAATATTTTATACTTTATTTTCTGAATAGTTCAGCTACATGATCATCAACTTCATATTTGAAGAATTTTACAATGGACTATACCTAAGTAGTAATAGTAATCGGTGGCGGAAATGTAAGTTTGAATATTTATTACATTTACTTACTTGTATTGTACAAGTCCGTCTCGGGGCTGAGTCTTCCCATTGGATATTCGTCATGAACCTCTTGCCGTCTATAGTAGTGGTCAATGAACAAGCGCGTCTACTGAAAACATGGGTTGGTTCAGGATACGACGGAAGCTTGTAGCCGGGGGCAGCCGCGAGGATTATCAACCTTCTCCTTGTTTGCGGAACGCCGTAGTTCCCTGCTTGCAGAATGCCAAATGTACACTGGTAGCCCATATCGAGCAGCGTACGTAAAGTCAACTTTAAAACCATGCCCTTTTTAAACGCTACAAAGTTTCTCACATTTTCGAGGATAAAATATTTTGGACGATAGAAGTCGCAAAAAGATAGATAAGATGCGACTAAGGAATTTTTAAAGTTTGAATATTCCCTGGAGTTGAATCTATTCATTCCAGAAAAGCCTTGACAGGGTGGGCCGCCACACAGCAGCTCTACTTCACCCTGCATTGGCAGTCGCAAGCCTCCCGCGCTATGAGTCGCACCAGACATAGCGTCTCTGAGAAGCGCATTGCAGTCTTCGTTGAAGACTATACAATTCTTATTATTGAGTGAGTAAGCATGAGCAGCCGCTTCCAAGTTCTCGACGGCCCATCTACATTCCGCGATACCTGATTGATGGAGACCCTCGGATAAACCGCCGCATCCGGCAAACACATCTAGTGTTCTTAGAGGTCTAATTTTTACAACTTGAATTGCGACAGATGGTTCTGCAATTTTACTAGATTTTCCTTTACCTTTCCCCTTGTCTTTTCTCTTATCACGGCCAACATATTTAGCGTGTTGTGGAACATCCTCAAATTCACCCGAGGATTTATTAAAAGCCATTCGGAAATATACACGATTCGGTTCCCGTTCGAGCCAGTCATATAAGTGAATCTCTTGTGGAATATTATCTATGTACACTAACTGACAAGCTCCTACTACTGATGAAAACGACACTTCTTTCAATTCTTCACTCCAATAAACCACATTGAGATCTTCATGATGAGGAAATCTACTAGAAGTATTTTCAGGTCTATATAAAGTATTGACTTTTAAGTAGATGTCTTGAGGGACTATAAGGGGACCGTCGCCGGCTGCCGTTACGGCTGCAATATAGCCTATACAAAACGGTTCCATCGTGTCTATATTAGATCCCCGTAAGTAATTATCGCTCTTCCTATAATATTCAGGATAGACATTTTCATCGACTTTTTCGAGTTTTATTCTTCCATTGTTGTTATTGTTGTTTGAATTGTAGTTTTTAAATTTAAATGTCCCAGGTTTGAGAAATACTCCCAAACCCTTCTTGAAATCGAAATCTCTCCATCTGACAGTACTCCATTCAGTTCTATTAGCATCAACAACTGCAGATTTTTCTAAAATTTTGCCCGAAACTTTTGGTATATCTTTAGCGTCACGTTTTGTTTTACGTTCACATGATGGACAAAATCTGTGCAATCTCATTTGATTTGGACATACTGGATCAACAGGCAAATCCTCAAATCGTGCTGTAAATCTTTCATAATATTTTTGATAGAAGTATGTTTTGCCGTCGTCTTCAAAGAATTCCTCTCTTACCTCTTTTCCCCCAAGTTTGAACCAATCTTTTGGTGGATCTCTCTTCTCGACATAAGCTTTCCTAAGAACAGAGGATAAAGGAGCACCGTGACAGCACCTGTCACCCAGAAACACCTCACGAGGATCTCCAACTTCCCCTAGAACAGTATCTGACGAACGTATAAACACCTCACCATGGAAATAGCCTGATTTTGGATTAATAATTTCTTTCCACATATACGTGACTCTAGAAACCAATGACGGGATGTTTGACTGTGAAGTTTCTACCATAACAAAATCACCTATTCTTAGTTCAGCTCCGTCTATCTCTACGGTCTCATAATAAACCTTAGTAGCATCTGCTTTGATGGGATCTCCCAGCCATGTGATATTTTTGTTATTACCTCCCGTCAATTTGACCGGAACAGTATCATCTATCTTATCGAGGCGCTTTTCTTCTGTTGTTGGGCATTCATCCTCCTCATCAATTTCAGAATCTTCAGCCTGCTGGACGGCCATATTCGGACAGAGTCTCCTAACACAGGCTTTCTTAGTGCGTCCGTGACCGCCGAACTTGGGCATGGCTCGACACGCGTTGCATTCGCCGCAGTCTGATAGTTGACAAGCCTCACATACCCCACATCTTTTCCTCCTTAAAACTAGTTCATGATTTGTTTTATCCAGTTGATTTGTAAAGAAACTTTCAAACGTTTTTCTGACGAGAGGGGTGGTTGTGGCTTTGGTCCAGGTCTTTTTATCGATTTTCTTATAATTAATTTTGGCATGCCCTTTCCGCTTACCAAATTTAATACCCATTAGTTTTATGAGTTCTCTAATACAGGGTAAAGTAATTAAAGGCTCGTCATCATCATCAGTATGTAAGCTTAGCACTTGGTCGCACACAAACTGAGCATGTTTGTGTAACATTTCTTCTGTCATTTTTTTATTATCGAGATCAGGTATTGAACATTCCCTCACAGTCTCTAGCAAATCTTCATATGTAGGTTGGAGGTAATGGTATTCTTCAAGGTATTCTACTACAACTTTACTCAGCCATATTTTTTCATACAAATTGTTCATTAGAGGTGTATACTCTGTGCTAGGTTTAAGTAAATTGTATTCTCCAAATTCAGTTGACAGTGTAATACAGTTTCTCGTTCCTCCATCAAATCCATGGATAAACCTATTAAAATAAAATTTTATTAAATTTTTTTTAGTAAATTCATATCTGTTTTAATAACCGTTTAGTTTCAGATGTGTTGTATATAGTGTAGTATATGTAACAATCGCCTCGATATACCCGAATATGCGTACTCCAGATAATTACAAAAACCATAAACATAAGGAAGCGATTAAATAAAAACGATAAAAGCCCCAATAGAACAATATTCATCGCGGTATAATTGACCAAACACCAGAGAAACAGATCTCCAAAAGCAATTATACGAATTAGGCAATACCTAATACAAGATCATTAAAGTCAAAACATAATTTAAGAGAGCTAGAACAAGATACAGGTTTCCTAGTAAAAAAATATTTATAAAATAACAAAATAGGAAAAAAACAAAACATGAGTCACATATATAATACTCGTTTTAAACATTAAACTTCCAAGTCACATACGATGCCAGGAGCAAAAACAGAAATTGAATATTGAAAATGATAATTTTTACGAAAACCTTACACAAAACGATGAAAAGACGGAATCAAAAACGCAAGGAAAGAACTTAACTAAATAAAGAGTAGATTAGCCCTTAATCTAAAGAACACGAAACCAAAAATATTAAAGAATAAATGAATAAAGACACTGCGAATGAATTCTACCGAGAACTTTACAAGTACGATGAAACTACATCAAATACATACCTGACTATTCCCGAAGGACCAGTCCCAGAAATACTACGAGATGAAGTTACCGAAGCCTCAAGAGTGGAAAGGCGAATATGTCATCTCTAATGGAACATCTGAAATTATTTTAAACACATTGACGGAAATATTTAATGAAATCTAAACGAAAGAATATATATCTCACCAATTAACCATCTTACTCTGACGCCACAATAAGGCGAAAACAGATAATTTTTCAAATAATAGATCTATTTGCCTCATCATATCTAATGTTTACAAAATATTAATACCAAACAAAAATGTTGGATCAGAGGCAACCAAAAGAACAGGCAAGGTTTTAAAAAAAAAAGGAATAGAAACATAACAATGATCATTATTTTTTATAACTAATATTTTTACATAGCGCTTCGGGAGTTCTAACTAAAATTACAATCCATATGCCTTGATGATTGATTACAATCCACATGAACAAACGAACGAACGAACAAACCAAATAATATTTTCTTTATTACTTAATATGGGAACACTATATCGTGATAAAACGTAGCCTATGTGCTTCCCCACGACCTGCTTATCTACCTCTGTACCTTATTACAATCAAAATTGGTTCAATGGTTTAATCGTGATAGAGTAACAGGCAAACAGAATTACTTTCGCATTTATAATATTACTAGCGACCCGCACCAGCTTCGCTCGGTTTCTCTACTATAATAAGAAATAATACGTGTAGTATTATACATATAAA
>JAOPUB010054254.1:0-14763 GCA_027564055.1 Neptis clinioides
TAGGTTTACGTAAAGTAATCGGCATAGGATGTAAGGTTTCATCGGATGAATATAAATACAATTCCAAAATATCACTGAAGTCAGACATTTCAGAAATATTTCTTGAGCAAACCTGTCTGAAATTAATATTTGAAAAGTTAAATTAGATTATATTGAAATTGATATAATTACAAAGCGCTTGTTAGAAACTTATTTCTTTTTTAATATAATTTCCCTTTGCTGTTGTATTATTGAAAAAAATATACGTATCAGATATAAATGATTTACATTTATCACCTTTTTTTCTTCCATTCCATTATGGGCGAAACAGAATAGAATAGAAATTCTCCGTTACTTGCAATATATCTAACATTTTTTACTTTAGTCGGAATGTCATTGTTAAAGAAGAAAATAGGTGTTATTCTCCACAATAGACGAATGAATAAGGAAAATATCTACTGTATTGTACTCTAATTGATTATGTTATTCGATAACGTAATCCTTTGTAGCTTTTACATAACTTTGAATATTTATTTCCATTGTAGGGTTTTTATGATATTCAATAGAAAATCGTACTAAATTACTATTACCTATAACTACTATGTTAAGACTTACGATATATCTTCTCCAATTTTGATATGTATTGGTGGTAGACATTCATGTACTTTTTGATTTGGATCACGAATAATTCTATATCCTCCACTAGTTGTATGAACAGCTAGTGATAAACTTATTTTGTCCTATAAATTAATTATTCACTATATTTTTTTTTCATAATATACTTTTCTGTACACGAACATAATATACAATTATACACTGTTCGTATACAGGGGCAGAAAAGCAAAAAATGCTAGTCGATAGCTGTCGTGTTAATAGAATGTTTTGGTATAAGATTTGCATTGTCATCAGTTTTTCAAGGCTCGAAGATTATCATATTAGCTTTTTTATTTTCCTTAAATAATGTATATTTCACATATTACTTACATAACCTTGCTCTACGAATGTTTCAGGCTTGTTGATATTGGAATTTTCTATTGAAAGTAAGGGGAGACCTACAAAATACAATTTATACAAAATCAAACGTAAGTAATTAAAATTATACATCTAAAATTATTATATAAAATCTGTAACTTTATAATACCTTTGAAATGTGTCATGTTTTGAATCCAAAGTCTACAAGGTCCTCCGGGATCTATTGTATAAAAATTTTTCACACAATCTGCAGCAAGAGATCGGCAAGCTCGAATATCGCCTTGCTAAAATTTCTTTAATCCTTAATACATAAAATATCTACCTTTTTATTTTTAATATGTTTAACTTAATAGGAGGGAAGATAAGCGTAATCTAAGACTTTAAATGAAACAAATTATAAATTATTTATATCCATAGCTCCGAAATAATAGAGCTGTTATTTAAATGAGTGCAGTGTTATTTCAAAAAATAATGTTTTTCCATTTTATAATAATATTATTTTTATAATTATATGGATAATTTGATTTGATTTCATTATCTTTCAGCTGAAATATTGCAAGCTTACCGTACACAAATATTCAATCTTTACTACATCTAGCAGTTCATCTGGGTGTAGTTGGTTGTCAATATACTTAGGTCTTTCCAGAACATATTTCCGTGATATACACTTGCCTTTAACAACTATCTCAGTTTTACTGCAAACACATGCCTCGCATTTTACACAGATATTGTTTTCTGCCTTATACCCTCGAGCACATTTTATACATTGAACTTCTTTCATGGGAGAGCCATCGAAATTCTGCGTTACTGAAATAAAGAAACAATTAACTTCTTGCGTTATAGACAAATCCCTACTGGAACCAAATATCTACTGAAACAATAAAATAAGAAATTTAATCTCCATTAATGTAATCTTCCTCAAACTAAATAAATTGTTTATTTAAATTTAAAAGGAAATTTACCAGAAATATAATCATTAGGACATTTTCTACAAGATACCCTTCCGGCAGAACTCTGACATCTTCTGGGTACGCACATTGATCCATCAGTTGACACAATTTCAGTTATATTACAAGGCCTACAGCGGTCTGCTCCAATCGGTATACTATGTTCTGCACAGGTACAACCGAAACCTTTAAAATATTATAAAATTTTCATTATAAGCCACTTTCCATTGTGTTGTTGTCTAATTGGAATGTAAAAATTCTTTTTATGAGTATAAATGTGAAAATAAAAAAAATTATATTCTTACTTATTAAAAACTAATATTTGTTTATATCTTAATAAATTATAAATATCTTATTCAACTGACATCAAATACACTAAGGTAATACTTAGGCTTAGACTTAAGAGCAAATATAAAAAAAAGAAATTATTTACGGTTATGTATCTTAAATCTGTAAATTAACTTACCATCTTGCGACGTTACTAACGATACATTAGCTAGACACGGCAGGCATTCCAGTAAACTTGGCTCGAAGTATTTGCCAAATTCACAACTTTCCGGAATTCTAACACTATTTACATAATTAAACAAGAACAATACGATCAACATTTTGCTTAACTCATTATTATTATATCTCAATTTCAAATTAAAGAGGCTTTAAATTAAATATATCTGTAATAATAAACACATATTGAGTGAAACACTGATGCTTAGTTACCTATCTTATAATTTCTAAAATCTTAATTCAAAGTACAACATAATAAAGCTTTATGACGCAGAAACCGTTTGTTTACGTAATTTCTTGATGAGGTTGCTTGGAGACGCGTTTGGAGGGGACCGAACAACCAGCGAAAATTGACTAAATATTTCTAAGAATTTCAAACTTTACTGCTATTGACGTATAAAAGGTATTCACGATTGCAATTATATATTTATATAGAGATTTACACGCGTGGTACAAATATAGACAATCATTCAAATTCTACGAGATCAAATATATATATCGAGATTCTCATAAACCAAAATAATAAAAATCCTGCATAATAAGTAATATAATTTAAAATCCATTAAACGCAAATCAGTAAATTAACATTTCTATCCATTTCGGTTACAAAAGAGATAAATTTTCCAGGGTGACACAAACTATTTTAAAACCAAAGCATGATTGATCAGTTTTACAAATGGACTGCGGTTGAAAATTTCCACTTTTATTCAAATTCGTTTATTCTCGAAACCTCTATCAACATGTTCGGTTTAGCAAACATTTCTATAATTTTAATAACCATTAATACAGTAATAGCAAAGCTAAAAATAATAAATGATAATGTTTTGAAACATGATCATGTCATTAGAAGTGCCGCTGAAATCGCCAATGCCAATTTTAATTACAGAGTATCAACAGTGGTTATATCAAATGACGTCGAAGAAGTAGTCGTAAGTCAATTTATAAAATCGTTTCACGGCACAGTATCATTAGAAAAAGCTGTTGGAGGACCTCCTAATCAAGTAGTTATAATCATCGAATCATATTTTTCTTTAGTAAGAATTCTCGGCAAATTGAAACCGGATCTAAAAGGAAAAACGTTGCTTCATAGCGGAGCGCATTTCTTAATCGTTGTTCTCTCATACCCACATAGACTTCAACGAATAAACAGCATTTTATGGAATTATTACGCAACAAATGTAGTTATAATTGTAACTAATAAAAGTCAAAAGATAGCGCTTTATACGTATTATCCTTATAAGAATCACTTAAGCTGCCAGAATACAGAGCCGACCCTAATTGGATTTTGGAATGACGGTGCAGTACTCAATGCTGAATTATTTCCTGACAAAATGAGCAACATGAATGGCTGCCCTCTATATATTTCAACGAATAAAGTTTTTCACCCAGCCACGGAACAGAAGATTCCTTTAGAAATTATCAAGAGGGCAATCATGAGATATCTTCGAGACATATTGAATTTCACACCAATTATTTCAAGCAGAGATTACCTCAGTATTGATTCAGATGGTGCCAAAAATTGGTCCGAAACATTAGACGACATTTTGACAGGTACAGCTAATATTTCAACTTGTAGTATATCGCCAGGAATGGACAGAATTGGTATATTAGATTATTCAGTACCATATTTCAGAATAAGTCTAGCCTGGCTTGGTCCTCCTTTAGCCCCTGGTCCAATATGGTGGCGGCTGTTTTCACCTTTAAACGGTTATTTGTGGCTCGTTCTCTTACTAGTTATTGTTATGGTCAAGTCAATACCTTTTGCAATGGAAATAAGTATTGTAAGAATATTCTGTTATCAACATTTTAAAAATGCAAATAAGTTACACGGAGTCGCTTTAAGAATTTGGGCTGTGCTGATGGGTCAACCAATAAGAGTAGCCCCTAAGCGATTTAGAGATTTTTATATACTTAGTCTCTGGATTTGGTTCACATTCGTCGTCAGAAACGCCTATCAAAGCGTCCTTATCGGTGCATTGAAATCGGAAACCATTGTTGGCAAATTTATTGATTTGAAAGAAGCTGTTGAAAGTGGTTACTCGTTCGGAGGAAGGGCAGGGGTATTGGTGCACTTTGAACATGACCCTTACATCCGTGATGGATATGAAGTAATACCAGAGGTAGGCTTTGAAAAATCTTTTCAAGAAGTGCTAGAGGGTAAAAAGAAGTTTATTTTCGCCATTTCTCTGGAGTATGTTTGGGCTTACTGCATGGCCCAAGGTATTAATTTAAACGAATGTGGTCACATCCTTCCAGATTCAATTATGACAATTCCTTTAGTAATATGGATGAATAAAAATTCTCCATTTAAACGTCCTCTATCTGTATGGATATTACGTCTCCTAGAAAGCGGATTATTAGAAAAGGATACAATGAAAATGTCCGCTACTACTATTTTGCCGAAAACATCTGAACCGAGCGCAATAAGACATGAACATGTCGTTAGCAGCATTCTATGCTTAATAATAGGATATTTGATATCGATATTTTTTTTTATCACAGAGCTCTTATTGAAATTAAATAAGTTCAAATTAATAGATAAATTTTGCAGGAAATAATGTAAAATAATTTTATGAATTACACAACGCACGCTAACAATTAAAGCACAGTAAATATTTGTCGCGATTGAATTTTACACAGGTATAGTTAAATAAAAATGCACTCTTTACACACAAGATATTTTATTTAATAACAATAGCATTGTTCAATTAAAATTTGACTAGATGTTTTATTAACATTAATAATTTTCAATTTTGCATTGACTGACAAGGTACATCGATTGATAATAATCTCTACGTAACACTAACAAATATTGTATAAATTTACTACTTACAAAAATATTTAAAACATCAATACAAATTCGTAAAGTAGACATATATAAAAATAGAACATTTTCTCTACTTCTACGATCTACATCTACAATTTGTTTATTTTATATATTTATAATGTTATTTGGTCACAGTAAATATTATTTTGCTATATTTATCTCTTTGTATATTTATCTCTTTGTATAAGTTAGACGAACAAATTCCTTCAAAAGCTTTACCTTAAAGGTAAAAGGGTCGATTAGAATTAAAAAAAACAGCAGAATGACCATACGTTTTGCAACCATGTTACTGTGAAAAAAATGAACAGTAATTTTATTGCAAACAAAAGTATCTAATTCAATAGCGTAATCAGAAGTATTCATTTGAAAAGAAATAATTGACAACATTCATGTTCGTAGAGTGTAAAAAATGTAAATATTAGGGTTATTTCTAACTAGCTCTTTTATTTTGAAGGCAAAGCTTCGTCATTTCATATTTCATTCACGTCTTTTAACAATTTTTAGCGAATAAGTATCATTGTGATCTCCTGCCCTATGTATTGCAAAAAAGTATATATAAAATAGATTAACCTTGAACTAAGAAATTTTAAGCTGCTAAAGTTGGTGGGTCTACTACTAAATATGGTGTATGCAATATAGCAGGTTGTGGTATTGCTGGGAATAGTATCGGATATTGCGGTGGGGGTTGGGGACCTGCTACCAATCTTGCTTCAGGCTCAGAACAGTGTAACAGCCAGTGTGTTAGCATTCGACCGCGTCCTTTCAGTTCGACCTCTCCTCGTCGCTCAACTGCGAATGTTCCCCACTGTTGGAGTAGTATTCTCGTATTTTCACTAAGATGTATTCTTAATGCTGTAATATGAAAAAACAGGTTTAAGTGGTATTTAAATTGTTATTTATTGTTTAAATTACACCAACAGAATTATAACATAACATATTCTAACATTTCCCATCTTCCTTTCTTCCTTATAATTGCCGACTTTTTTTTCTTTATTTATTTAATTGACTTCCTTATAATATATAATTTTTGCTCTGTGCTCGCTAAAACCGTAGCATTCTTTCTCCATTCAACCTGGGAGGTGTCAACGCATAGGACAAGAGAAACTCTCTTTTATGTTGATGACCTTAGGCGACGGTGGTCACTTACCATCACGTGGTCTCCCTTTTGCCCATTGACTTCCATAAAAAAGTAAAAAATCATAGGAAAATAGAAAAACTTAAAATTGAAACAACTATATAATTATTTTCTTAAACTATTCTATGTGATATTGTTAAAATATAAATTAATACTCAATCTGGCCTTATTTACATGTAAAACAGTTGAATCAGACATACTAATGTTTCCTTGTTATGTAGATACTATTTTTATTATCAGTATACTAACGCTGTCCAGTGGATTCCATTCTACTCGCAGTATTAACTGTATCACCAAAGAGACAGTAGTGCGGCATCTTGACTCCGACCACTCCTGCACACACTGGACCAGAGTGAACGCCCACGCGTACCTAAGTTAACGATATTATATATGTATATATTTTGGAATATCGCTCTATCTGTTACATAATATCTTATTTTCACTTGAAAAAACTAAATTCTCAGAAATTCCAAATAATATTATCGTGTAGGTATATGTTTATGCATGTTTAAATAATTAAATTACAAAAATCGCTTAAACACCTACCTCCAATCTATGAGCTGGTCGATGTCTCACAACAAATGTCCGTACTGCCTCCACCACGGCTAAAGCCATTAAACAGATCTCTCGAGCATGTAAATCACCATTGCGCTCTGGTAAACCTGATACTACCATGTAGGCGTCACCTATTGTTTCAACCTGGTCATAAATTAAAAACAAATATACATATATCAATCGCCACATATCTTTACGTTTGAGAAAAAATAGTTAGGGAACATTGCGCATATTGAGTTTACCGTCCGACTGCATTGGCTATTACATCCGTGACGTTTACTATTTTGCCAAATAGCAGACTCGCGGAAACTGAAACTTGGCATTAGAACCAAACGGGCCCCCGCGCCCCTCTAAAAAGACCAGGTAAGGTACCAGTTACGATAGAGTTTTTTTAACAATGATTTTACTTTTCACTTTAAATATTTTTTTTCACTTGCAAAATCAGTAAAAATAAAAACCATAAACCATTTCATAAAAATTCTTACCTTATAAACATCATAATGCCCAATAATTCTATCAAATGTGCTATACAAGTCATTCAGAAGGTCGACTACTTGCATGGGCGTTGATGCTGCACATAGTTCCGTAAAGCCAACAATATCACTGAAGTAGACAGTCACGCATTCAAAACTTTCAGGCTGAACTACTTCCCCTGCCATTAATTGTTGAGCTACTGGCCTGTTAAATAATAATCAATTAGTTTAGGTCACTAAATATTTAGAAAATACATTAGAAAATTTTAAAAACATATAAAATGCGATTAATAAAAACTCCATTAGAATACGTAATTACTTTTAATACCGAATAATATAAAAAATTAATATAAATTAAATTTTTAACTCTCGATGCAATATCGCTTACGACAGTAATAATATTTTATCTGTATCCTACGAGAACTCTGATTTTTTTGGGAACAAAAAGTAAAAATAGCCTATTTGTTAATCCAGGTAAACTCTCTGTGTGCCAAATTTCACTGAAATCCGTTCAGCTGTTGTCGCATGATTAAGTAACAAACGTCCAAACATGCAAGCTTTAGCATTTGTAATATTTCCAAGTTTAGTTAGGACTAAGGTTATATTAAGATAAGATATTGAGATTAAGATTACGTAAAGTTTCCTCTTTATTTCATTATTAAGCTTAAAATTCTATTTAATAACTGAAAACCATGTTTAAATTACCTAATTTGTTAAATTTACCTCGGTAACACTTGATACAGCAGTTCCTCTGATCGCTTCTTTTCCAACGATAACTGCTCTGTTTTCTCTTCCACGAGTGACTCGAGATTATTAGCATACTGTTCCATACGGCGAAGCAAGTCATCCATCAAATTGTCACAGTAACCCCTATTATAGAGATTTTGCTATTAATCGTTAATGTCCGGATTTATATAACTATTTTATGTGGAAGTAGTTCTGACCCGTTTGTTCATCGCCAATTAATCTTAATTGTGATTGAGCTACTTCTGAATTGAACATTAGATTAATAATTACATCATCTAATCGAAGTTATAAATTCAAATCCTTAAAATATTGGACTTCTCTCGCTCGAAAGATCGCTAAATTAATTTTAATAGCTGATACACCTTATATACTACAAATTAAAACTTACTTAATATAATTAGCGTTAATAGTATCGAAGGAAGGCCTGTCATCAGGTGTATCGTGCCAGCAGCGTTCAGCCAGTTCTAGTAACTCTGCCGCTGCACCTCCCGCACTTCCCGCACTCGTCGATCCCACGCCCACTGCTGGGCGGAATGGAGGGGACTCTCGGGCACACACTCGTGAGACAATTTCTGTTGCGATGCAAATAAATTAATTAAATCAGAGTTAATTCTTTTCAACTTCTTAAGTTACTTAAAAGTTAAATCGCGCTTACCTTTATTTGTCATCGAAGAAGTATAATGGTGAAAAGGACCTGCTCGCAGCACAATCTCTTCCAGAATAATACCGAAGCTGTAAACATCGCCTTTGAGGGATGCCACCACACCCGGATATACGCTGCCCGCAACAAGTTCTGGAGCCGTCCATAATAATTCTAAACATACAAAAATATAGTTGATTCTAATATGAACACATTTGCAAGAAATGAAATTTAAGTTTACTAGATTTACAACTAATGTGACATAGTATTTAAGTTAAACTCTAGAAGGTTGCGTAATTAATTCGTAGCATAATCGTAGCAAACATATACAAACTACGATTGCTTTAATTTAGTGTAGTGAAAAGATTATCTTTAAGAATGTTTCTTATTAAAAAATACAAAAAATAAGATCAGCTTATCAAAATTACCAACCGGATTATGTTGTATAGAATAATATGATTTTCTAAATATAAATAGAGTTCTTGCAAATGATATTGGCACTTGGGGTGCTACGAACGCTACACGATGCTACCGGCGCCCGCTACGAGCTACGACACGACACACAATTTGAAATCAAATTCAATTTCCTTTCCGCAACTTCGAACACGTCTCGTAACTTTTCCACTTATTCACGTAAAGGAGCAAAATAGAAAAGTGATATTTATTGTAAATGTTAAATATTAGATTTCGTTTTTGTATTTTTTGCTACAGGAATAGATGTTTTTATAGCACAATGTCTTATGGTACGCTGTATAAATAGAGTTAATACGACATTTATACAGCAGATGTGGACTACAATATACAAACAAACAAATATGGGCAGTTGCCGTATCACAATGTACTGATAAAATAAGGTATTATTTAAAATTTGTGATAGTTACTAAATTACTACCAGTAATAGACATAAACTTATTATAATTACAAAAAGCCAAAGACAAATAAATATGTTTTAGGGTGAACGAAAGAATGTTGATAAAATGATAGGACTTCTTTGATTGTTTCCCCCGACAATTAAAGAAAAAACTAAAGGAAACGGACCGTGGTCAATGTTATTTAAAGTAATTACCGTTTAATGACGCTTAAAACACTAAGAAATAAAAACATTCGCAATAGTTACATACTGTAATAGTAGGCGTCGTCCTTTATCATGTCAGTAGGTGTGCAGAGGGTATTTAAACCATAGTCGGATATTTTTAATACAAAGCGTCCATCGATGAGGCAGTTCGATGAACGCAACTTCCCATGAGCTCCTAGCCCGCTGTGTAGATAACACATGCCCTGTATAAAAAACGATCTCATTTTACCTTTCTTCAGTTTGCATAGATAACAGTATCCCCTTTTATGTTAATATTATTCCGGAGGGACGCACTGAACTCTTCAATCCTAAATTTAAAAGTTAAGTCAGAAAAAAATTGCTAAGATAAGCTTTATATGGAAATGGAAAACTGTATAAAAATATGGAATATCAATATTACGTCTTTACTTTCAATTAAGTAATGTTGATGTTTATATTATATTAAATACATAATATGAGAGAGTTCTTTGTATAAATAGTAAATTCCGTTTAATTGAAGAAAGAATAAATCAGACTTATAAAAATGTTTGATATCGAGCAATTTATTTAAGTGTTAGCTATCATGTCATTCTATTTATTTACTTACATGATCAATGTTTTAAAAAACTTATTGGTCCTTTAGTAAAAGGAAGGCAAGCCAACTAGGATTTAAAAGTATGTGAAGACAGATAATTAAATTTAGTGTACCTTTTCAACATGAACATCGTTTATATTGTGATTATGTTAGTGTAGAATTATTTATAACTTAAGATTGGAAAAGGTAAGGTTTTAATTAATATTTGAAAATAAACAGAATAAGCGTAGCAACGAGGACAATATCCACAACTCCACAGAGCGTCGTTAGATCGAACGGATTACCGGATTACCGCAAAGGTCACGGTTACGCGGGATTATTATAACACTGAGAACGACCAATATTAATTATTAATTACGTTCTGTAAATATATTAATCATAATATGTAACAGTAGTACCATCACGCTGCGACCAATAGGAGTAGACCATCACGCGGACGAAGTCGCGCGTGTCAGCTAGTTTTAAATATAGTGGAATCAAATACCTAGTCTACTCGAGTCTGTATTTGTTCAGTCTACCATGTTGGTTTTTTTAGACCCATTACTTGTTAGCCAAACTAGGTTACCCTCTTCGCTAAGAGATTAATATATTTCTTGTTATACAAACATACTCATAATATGTAACTAAAGTTTTATCACAATAAGGTAGCTAGGTTTAAGAACATATAAACGGTGTAAGAAACATTCATTTTGCTCTAAAATATGGTGGAAAGATGTCTTAGAAACACCACGTTCAAAAATGTTCTTTTAAAAATTTATAATCAACGATATTAAGAAAGTTCTGTTGTTACAGGAATAATGTTTACCTTATAAATAGAGTGCCTTGGTGCTTGCTGTGTGCTTATGGTATTAAACACATATCCATGCGTTACTTATTTTTTCCTACCCGAGAACTAGCAGTAATCTTATCGTTGTAATAAGCTCTGCTACTACCAACCCACCTTGTAAGCATAAGTAACAATAAAACCTCAAACGAATTCCACAGTGAAAGAGACCGTTTTATTTAGAAACTAGCGTATTCTTTTGTAAGTAAACACATAAAGCGTAAAAAACTATTTTTTTTACGCTTTATGTTGGTTATTTTTTCAGCAATGATAAGTATCATTACAGAATCAATGTATTTGGCATTTTACTAAGCATTTCGGTTTCTAAATCCAGTTATGAAATAAACTGAGTAATAGTAACTATAAGTATGCGTATAGGCAATAGATTCCAAATAATGCAATTTTCTCGAAGAGAATTCAATGCAATCGCATTACGTGATACTGCCGACAAATGTTGCTACGTGATGGCATCACAGCTATATTAGATTTACGTGCCTTTACATACCAAACTTGAATTTAAATAATTCAGACACTTTTGCTTTGGATTTTCTGATGACTAAAAGCTTCGTAATCTTGAAGAGACCAATAAATAATCTTGTCTACTTCCATGTTCAGTATATTTACGTCAGGCTGTTACAGAAAGTTCAAAACTTTAGTACTTTATTATAATGTAACTTTTTTAATAAACTTTGCTAAACCGTACCGCATGTATATATACCTATAATAAAATAATTATATTTTGTCATTCCAAGTGATAGTATAAAAATGCTCTATAGTTTAAGAGTACCCTTAAAGTAAACCCAGCTTACTCAGCAGCTGTACTTTTCTAATGTGATGACTTCACACGATTTTCAACTAAAAATGGATATAAATCATTTATGCCTAGAATATTACTCGCAATCTAATGAGAATACATCTCAACATAGAAAACCATTATTTTTGGTTTCTATGAATTTCCCCTTGGTTCTTTATAAATAATGGCAAAATATTATAATATTTTAAACAATAACTACCAATGTATCCTTATAGGGATATTCATTTTAATTTCGGAATGATTTTAGTTTTTCTTTCAATAGCGAAAGAATGTGTACTTATATGTGTTTTTCTGAAATTATATATTATAGATTTTACATATTTCTTTCTCCTTAGTAGAGAATCGAATGTCCTACATGAATTATACTGATTAATAATTCATAACATATTATTTATCTTTAACTTGCTTTAGAGTCGATTGAGCGCGCCAAAAGAATTATTGGAGACGACGCCTGGCTCAAAGCTTAGAGCATCGCAAGGTTCCGTCCTTATCGGTATTCTATCGGATAATGTGACCAGGAACTGCACGACTTAATTTCTGCCGCACCATTTTTCTATGAAACAGACAAGCGCGACCAAAGCGCCATCAGTACATAGTTGATATTCCCAGAAGATGTACCAGCGCTTTGAATCCACTTTTCTTGTTTCCTGATGGGTACAATGTGGATGGTTTCAAATCCAGAGTAAACGGGTTACTTCTAGACAAACGTGAAATATCCTAGACCGCGTCGCAGCTTAACATCAGGCTAGTCACGGCCAAGTCCTGCCCTATAATACATTAAAAAAAATAATAAGAAGTGCACTTATTTAAAACCGAAAACATTAACAGTTTTATAAAAATGGTAGACAAAAAATTATCACTATTTTTAGATCAATGAGATTTATATTGTTGACCAGTTTAATAGAATTTGACTATGTGAATTTTGGATTACCTTATTCTTGATTACGACACCTTATATTGAAACCTAATTTGAGTAGTAACGTCCATATCGTGTCTTACGAAAGCTTAAAAATTGCTTAAACCAATAAAATGATACTTACAGTAAGTATTTAACTGCTATTTTTGTAAACAAAATAAACGAAGATTAAAAATATAAATCCAGATTAATCAGAAAGTTGCGATGAAGACGAGAAAAAGCTTGAACCAGGAAATGACTTACACTTATACATTTTTACTTCTACCATCTATTCGAGGATTTTCTTTCTGTATAGATTAACCCTTTCCATAAATTTTATATTCTTATTTGGAAAACATAAATCTTAGAAATCAACAATATGATTATTATAATTAATCTTACTGATAATTTTAATGTTTGTATATATGTTTGGATATTTAGAGGTTTGGATGTATGTTAATCATTTAAAAGAAAACGGCTGTAGGGATTGCAATAAAATAAGATAATTTTATAATTAAGACTAGATCTGAGGTATTTTTAATAAAATAAAACTGCAAAAAATACGCTGATCGAGTAAATGATGTAATTGATTATTTTATATACTAAAGTTAATTTCACCGGAATAATTTATTCTATAGTAATCAATTAGAATCACTCGTCGTACCTTTAGTACTTGTGTCAGAATTGATATAATATCTTGTAAATTGCATAGATTATTTTCTCTATACTTGTAATCAGTCAGGAAATCAATATTCAAAACATAGACATCAACTTGTTTACAAGTAGTTCCGCGGCGACAGCGACGGCATCGGATATTCAATTTGCAGGCAATTCGCAATAAATAACCGCTTACCTGATCAATGTATCGCAAAATTGCGGGTCGCAATTCAATACAAGGTACTAAATTGAAATACAACATTATTATAATAAAATATTTATGATTTAAGTTAACTGTTGGATTAGAGGCTTATACACAAAACATGTCGACAGATTGAAATACAATACTGCTTACATGTACTTTATAACATACTAGCGACCCGCACCATCTTCGCACGGTTATCTACTATAATAGATGCTGTATTCTACGTATAAACCTTCCTCTTGAATAGCTCTATCTATTACAACAAACCACATCAAAATCCGTTGCCTAGTTTTAAAGATTTAAGCATACATAGGGATGTAGGGGCAGAAAAAACGACTTTGTTTAATGCTATGTAGTTAAAATAACATGAAAAATACTTTTGTCCCGAAGGGACAGGGAAATATTAATACGAATTTCAATTAACTCTAGGTCGGATTCTGAAATGGTGAGACTAGGCTATTATTTGTATATACCTGTTTATATATGTAGAGTTAATTCTTCTCTTCTCCGTCTCATCCTCCGTTAGTTTTTTTAAAGTTTATGATTATGTTTATTTCTAAATAGCTAATTTTAGAAGTTCTAGTACTAGTTTAATAATAATATTGAAACATGAAATCATATTCATAAATTAACACAACAATGACATAATCATAAATAAGCATTGTAAAAAACCAAAAAAAGATTTTATTGTAAAGGTACAAATATATATGGTATAAGGATCACTCCAATTACCTTTGATCTGTACAATGTACAATAGAGACAAGATTCAATTCGATATATTTACATAATCCTATTCGCAGTGCACTCAGCTACGTCCAATTAGTACTGAGTGTCTAGACTCTCAAAACTAGATACTCTAAACTTTTCAATTATTAATTCCCACATGCTTCATTCAAATTCAAATTCATTTTATTTCTCTCTGTTCACAAACATTAGTTTAA
>JAOPUB010054356.1:0-14761 GCA_027564055.1 Neptis clinioides
AGTATCATTTAATATATAATATGATAAATTACATATCTAATATAGTTTTAGTTTTTTCATCATTGCAAAAAAGCTCTGGGAGGAAGCATCGTCGGCCGCGGAAAGTTCAAACTTTCCAGGGCATGCTCAGTCATAGAAAGGAAAGGATGAAGCTAGAATTTATCTTCACAGAATGGTTGTATCATTAAATTTATTGCTTCCCTCGAATTATTTTCAAAAGAATTTATTTCATTGTTTGTTTTTAATACGAAGATCAAATTAATGTGGAATGCCTTTACGTACTCATTTTGGTCGATTTAAAAAAGGGGCTTGGATCGTGGAATATAGCGCTTTTTACGAAATTATTTGCTTGTTAATTTCCCAGTTTAATCACTAATGAAAGATATTGTTAGTCACAGGATATATCGTTACCATACCTACCTAGCGTCAGTAGCTCAGTGGTTAAGGCATTGAACTTACGAGCACAATCGATAGGTCGTGTGTTCTAATCCCATTCATTGGACTACGGACATGGCCGACTCCTAACACCATGATTCCAGCTTACTTGGAGGGGAGAACAGGAATACTAGTAAATTGTAAAAAATACTGCTAGCAATATTTTTATAAAAAAAGAGAAACATGGTAATATCAAATCTCTTATATTTCCATATATTTAGATAAAGACGGAGCTTGAAATTTTGTCACTGCAAGGCTTGAAAGAGAGTAGAAAAGAGTAAAGTGGGATCAATTTATCCACAGAAAATGGATGTATCTCTGAATTTATAGCACTCACACAAAACTTCTAGGAATTTACTTTATTGATATCTACGACATTTTTAATGTATTATTGCAGTCTGACTTGAATCGTAGTATCTAAACTGAGAAATAAATATATTCAAACTAGCTGACCTGACAGACATAATATTTTAACTACGTATATTATACAGACGTATTAGACACACAATTGTTAAAAGCTATAAAATTACATTATATAATTAATATAGTTATCAAGTTTTTTAGAACTCTCTAATTTTCCGCTCAACTTTTTTTTCCTAAATAAGAACCTTCTCCTGACGATAACGAACACAAAAAAAAATTAGAACATTGGTCGTAGTCGTTTACGCGTGATGCCGATGGGAATATGCATTCAATTTATCCATGGTAGTTAAGTGGTAAACTCGCAGACGAACCCACCTTATGGATAAATGGCCATCTTCGCCCATGGACATCGACAATCCAGCCAGAGACACTTGTCTTCCAATACGTTGCCACCTCAAAGAAAGACTGGAACATGTCAAAGATACTTTGTAGTCAAATTCACATGCTAGTGGTCGCAAGACCCCTACCACCAAAGGATACTAGGTTACTCGCTCCTCAAGAGATGCTCTTTCAACGGCAGAGGGGAATTATATTCTGATTCGTCCACTCGTGGGTCGAAATATAGATGGAATAAGAAAAATTTGACCAACCAAACCATTCTGTAGTAATGTCACATTACGGGTTATTCCTCAAAAATATATAAAACAATAAAAAAGACGTATCTCACTGATGATAATAACCATAATATAAAAAATGGCGGGTCGAATTGAGGAAGCTCTATCATTACTATTTATCTCAGAACACATTTGTAGTCGCTTGTCTTCGTTTCCCTTTTATTTTACATGGTCCCCTACAAATTGATTTTCCCAGCTTCCCTGAAGACTTAGCCTGGTTACTTAAGGTTGTGTTTACACAACTCTAATAGACAAAAATTCTTTGTTAAAACGTTAATAATCTTTATGAGGACTTCATAATACACCTAAAGATAAGAGAATAACCTATAAAACAGAGGAACCATGTGTATTATTTTTTCCTTTAAGTCTTGGAAATCTTCCTATGAGAAGAATAATCAGATACTAATATCCTTTTTCTATGGAACTTTCGTAATTAACTAAGGACGTAGTAATAAGAAAGCAAAAACAATTAAGTGTGTTGATAATAATCTATACTAATATTATAAATGTGAAAGTAACTCTGTCTGTCTGTCTGTGTGTCTGTTACTCAATCACGCTCAAACCGCTGAACCGATTTTGATGAAATTCGGTACAGAAATAGATTAGAGGTCGAGAAAGGACATATGCTATGTTTTATCACGATATGGTGTTGCCATATTAAGAAATAAATAAAATATCGAAATTTAGTTTTTACTTAATCACGGATAAACGGCTTGACCGATTTTGATGAAATTTGGTTCAGAGATAGATTAGATCTCTGGGAATGACATATGCTATGTTTTATCACGATTTAGTGTTGCCATATCGAGTAATAATTACAATATCGCCGTTCAGTTTCTACTTCACTGATTTTGAAAATTCTTTCACTGATAGAAAGCTCTACTATTTCTGAGTGACGTAGATGATATAGTGTTGCCATTTATATTTTACTTTTTAATACAATACAGCCATTTTGTTCCTATTGATCCGAACTTGAAGATTCTTTCTCAGATAGAAAGGTACACTATTCCCGAGGAAGAACAAAGGTGATGTAGAGTTGCCATTTTTTGAAATCAATAAGTCATCGCCATTTTGTTCCTACTGACTTCGGGTTCGAGTCCGGGTCCGGGTTCGGGTTCTGGTTCCGGTTCGGGTTCGGATTCGGGTTTAAGTCCGGGTTCGGTTCGTTTGTTTGGTTCGTTCAGTTGCGCTACATTCATCCTGATGTAGGCATATGGATTATAATTTTGTTTTAAACACCCAAAGCGAAGCGCAGACGGATCGGCTAGTATTAGTATAAATTGAACAAAAATACGTAAAATCTACTACTTACCCTGAAATATTGAATATTTCACTACTCTGGAAGTGAGGCCAAAAATAAAGTCTCAGAGAACTCTAGACACCTGTATTCAAAAATGATCTAGGATTATTTGATAATTTAAAATAATTTTGTTTCTTATATATTATTATAAATATAATAAAATTTCAAATTATTATTATTTAAATAATATGAAACTTACTACAAACTTAAAAACTCAGTATTTTTTTTACATTATAAATTAGTTTATTTTCTTAGACCATTTTCAAAATCTCAGTTATTCTTCAAAATGACTTAATGTCAGTAACTTTGAAGCAAACTTTGCTTTCTACTTGCAAACATTGCTTCTAAAAATGAAATCTGTAAATATGTCTGTATGTGGGTTTAAGATAATTTTGATTTAATTTAAGGCTGAAGTCACACATTTTGTATTTATCTCTGGAAAATGATATTTGTATATGCCAAGTGAAACATATTCTCATACAAAAAATTCATTTTCCAATGCTGACAATGTATATCCAGCCTAAAATATAGAATCCAGACAAGTTTACAGTTACCTTCTGGCCTCACTCCCATCATCATAATACTTTTGCCATTGATTTTTCAAAACTTATGAATAACCAGTGGCCGATATAACAATATATATAAATGAAATGGTATAATAACTAGTTTGTTACAAAGCTTAAGCTAGTACATTCATTAAACAAGGATAGTCGTTAGTACTGGCCGAATAGCAATTGTAAGATCAAACAAGCGTATGTACTTCTAACAAAACAGTGTTAATTTTGTATTACAGACTCAATTTCAAAAATAAATAGTTATAAAGAGAAATTGTGTATTTGCAAATAGATATCATTATGAGGTGATATAAGCAATTAGTATTTGATTTCTATTTCACACCGAGCATGCAATGTTATATGCAGAAATGCAAATATTAGCATATTATAGTATTAAACTACATAATACAGTGATAAAGAGGATTTTTTTTATATCTATAGATAAATTAAAAGTAATTACTTAGTATGGTCAGGTCCTACAGCTTTATATATATAATCTGCATTGATTTTGTTTATCTGCATAAACTGATGCAGTTTCGACTTAGCATTTTCCATATTCCAATTACCATGAAGAGCAGCATTGACATCCAAGTCCTCAGCTTCTTCAACATTCTTCTGCTGTTGAAGACGATCTATGTACGTAAAATTTTCTCTTTCTCCACCATAAGCTTGGTAGGCTTGACCCATGGTGTCTGGTCCCATACCATCCTGGAAAGACAAATGATTGTTGAATTAACAAAAAACATGACTTCTCGAATATTATTTTTCAGTAATAGGTGTTTTGTAATAAAAAAGATTGTTACCTGAAAGACAGGTTTATTTTGTAATGGAGTACCACCACCTCCTTGACTTGGTGCTTCTTCAACTTTGATTTTAACTTCTTCTGGTACTTCATTAGCAGAAATCTCATTAGTTCTTACAAGAAAATTGACAAAATCTCTCGAAGCATTCTTTTGGGCCTCCTTTTTCGTGACTGAGTTACCAGCACCAACATAAGAATAGCCATCAACACGAACTTCACACAGAAATCTTTGTCGCTGTTTTGGACCTGAAAAAAAAATATATGAAGTAAATAATAATAATATTAAGGTGTCTTATCGTTTGTGATTTTACCTTTTTAATTTTGAACAATAATGTGTTCATGGTGATTAAATAAAAAATGTTTGTTTTTAATTACTAACATCAAATTATTAGCATAAAATCATTATTAAATAATAAATTCAGTTCATCACTGTCTGAAGTATAGGTTAAGTTAGATTATGATCTTTTAAAGCTTTATTTAAATTTTTCCATTAAAGCAAATAGTAATTAATCGTATCTTTCTTACCAGTAGCACGTATATCAAAGTTTGGTGTAAGTGATTTTTTCGTTGCCCATGAAAAAAGGAATGATTTTATATCCATAGTAAATTCTTAAGTTTTGATTCAAAGATACACTGATTGTTCTAATTGTTTTATTAGAAATCGGTCAACGGAAATTTATAAAACAATAATCAATTATGAAGTAAGAGTTAAGTAGTAAGTAAATATAAAACACGGTGTCCGTGCCGGTGCTTATTTAATATTTATTTATCGATTTAGAATCCACAGCTGCCAACATTTCAATTTCAACCAATCATATGTCAACCACCACCATAGACTTAATAGAGATATGGTATGCACCATTGACCTCTATACCATTGACCGCTATAGATATGCGCCTATTTATCCGTCAATGTCACGTATTTAGAGCGAAACATAAAGGAGATTGGCCGGTTGTACTAGTATTAATGTCTTTCTAGTTATATTGTTAGTTTAGACCAACAACAATATAATAACAGTTAGAGCAATAAAAATATGGTAATATATTAGTTCTTACTTATATAAAATATAGCCAGTGATAGCCCAGTGATTAAGACTTGATGTCTTGATCGTGAGGTCCGAGTTCGATCCCGCACTCAGGCACACACTGTGAATTTTGTAAGTTAGGTGTATCTTAAGAAATAGTTACAAAACATTATGTCATGTTTTGTACGTGAGTCATATGTCATCTTAAAGTTATGTTGTTGTTCAAACGGATCCAGAATGTTTCTATTAATGGTGTATAACTTATTGATTCATCCCAAAAATCCGCAGGGACCAATATTTGGCCAATTAGATCCATTTTTATTCTTAATTTATATTAATATATACATACATACGAGGTGAGGAATCTGTGGGACATAGTAACTTTTGCTGGTGACTCGTCTCTTAAATTTAAGGTCAAGAGAAACCAACAAAGCTACGACGATGTAAACAGTGCGTGATCTCAGGTTCTTCAATGGCTTACGGTTAATAATTTGGTATTAAATGCAAAAACGACCAAATATTGGCAAACAAAACAATGGAGTTTGCTTTACCAAATGTAAGATAAAAGAAATTCACCCTCGTTTTAACTAATGAAAATATAGATCTTGCTGACTCTACAACCTTTTTGGGGATTAAGGTTAGATTCAAAGCTTCAGTGGAACTACCATTTAGCTTCTTTGAAGACTCAGCTCGGCAGCCTACGTAGTTAGAAAAGTAAGACAAATGACTGATATCGATACTTGTAATATTTTGTGTATAAGGCAAAACATTAATTTGTATTTTAATCATAGTGATGAGCACTAGAAAGAAACTCGTAACGCCATATTTTCGTTTCCACAAAGTCGACAGAGCTTAAGATCAAAATTACGTTAATAAACTGCTACACAAACTTCAGACGAACTAACTGACTGACCAATTTTGACGGTTTTAAAGTGCTCTGCAAAAAGTTTAATTGAAATAAAATATTTTGTGTTTGAGTTTTAAACGCGTGATACATACTGTATCAGTACGCGTTCGAGTAACATTATTTGTAATGTCCTCTCTCTCTACTCGCACTACTTACTCTGTATGTGCTCTGTGTGCTCTACCCACTAGGCCATAGAAGAAATCTGTGCTATTTTTTTACATTCTTTTATGACTTGGCACTTAATCGTTTAATAAACTCTTAAATTTCGTTGGATACAATTCAAATATATGCATAAAATTTAAATATGTTCTACACAAACTTATAAGTATATGAGATCCTCTTACACGTCTCGTTTATTTATATAATCGAAATCGTATACCTAGTACGGGAAAACATAGAGGTCAATAAGGAAAACTTATATATAAACGTAAATAGTATATCACTATACTGTGTTTACTGTTTTAATCTATGTTAGGTATGGGCAAATTATTCAAAGCTATCGACATATATCGCGTGAAAATATCGATATTTAGATATATCTATATCGGAATTTTTACGGATTGTCAAAATATAGTGGTATAGATATCGAAAATGAAATACGAATTCGTTCATATCGTTTCATTTATTCAAAACATTACAATACAGAGTTATTGAAAAATATATGTTTTCAGATGTACCTACTAGGTAGAGGAACAACTTTTGTTCTACGACTTTAGTCTGGGGTCGAATTTTTTTTCAGTTTTATATGGAACAGCTGATCGACTTTTACAAACGCTCCATACAAAATCGAAAAAAGTCTTTTTTTTGTAATTTTGTCATTGTCATTGTCTACCGACATAGCATCTTCGGGTTCATTCTCATTGCCAGATTTTATTGACTTTTGCATGTTAAGTAATTGCAAATAAGTAAAATGATGTTTTACTTTGAGATGAGTAGCTAAATTTGTGGTATTCCCGCATGTTTTATACTAATTGCACGTCACGGGTTCTTGGTTATCCTTTTTTTTTAAAGAACTTCCACACTGCCGACATTGCTGATGGATGTGGATGGCACAAACAAAAGTAATACAATTAAATTCACACAACACAATGAACCGCAGTCCACCCGCAAAGAAAGTTATCTTTAGTAGTAATGTCTATGTCAATAAATTATATTTCTGTTTTAGGCAAAGAGAGCAGAACCCATACAGCCGATTTACTCATTCATTCATTGCTTTCTTTGCTTTCTTACTAGGCCGCGTTCGCAAACAAGTTAAATTCCCTCGGTAAAATATAAAGTGAAGGACAGCTTTAAGCAAAACATTACTTACTGTCAGGTACAAGTAATAAATATCGAATTTGATATCCGGAAAAAAATATCGATTATCGATATACCGAGACTTGAAATATCGTCGATAATTATAGATTATTTATTGACAAAATATCGATATTTTGATATATCGATATTTTTTACTCTTCCATGTCAAAAAACAAACTGACATTTTATGTTATCTTTGTTTTGTAGGTTATAATTTATAAATTTGTTATAAATATTAGTTTGGTTTTATATGTAAAAATTAGGATTTAAGTGATAAATAGGAAAAACTTATTATAAAACTCTACGAAAGTATCATTACCCAAGGAACGATGAATGTCATACGGGTCAGATTTTACTTTATATACAAGTAAATATCTATTTTAAGTAAAGAAAAACTAATATTTCATTTATTTAACAGAATTTATGGCGGACCTCTCCGATAGTCCGAAACGTTATTAATAACCACACATTGGCTAGACCACTGGCAACTGCAACCATTATACCGATAAAGCCAATAGAAGAAGTCCCAACATCAGTGGAATTGGACAAATTGTATAAACGAGTGGAACTAGAAATGCGAGGTATTGATCCTGCTGTATTATTGAGTTACTCCTGGTTCTGCATAGCTGCAGCTTCTCACCTAGGGATTGAAGTTACTAAGAGGTAATATATAGCTATCTGCCATCTTATTTTCATTTCAATGTTCGTCTCTGAAATTTCTTTTCTCTCGGTAAAATATGCAAGGCCCGTGCTTCATATCATTACTATTGGAATTCTAACAAGATTGGATCATCCTATTCCTGTCGTAGTAATGGAAAATTATTCCTTATTAATATCGTAGGTAAATGTAAGGAAAACTTTCTTCTCTTAAACTAGAGTGGAATACTGTCTTGAAGTCTTACTCGGGAGATCCGAGTTCGATCCCGCACACGGGCACACATATCTGACGAAGTTATGTGGTATTGTTTAAAATAACGTTTACCTATTTCAATATGAAAATTCTACACGAATAATATAAATGTAGCCTGAAATACATCTTAAAAGTTTCTAAGTTAATCACAATGATTAAGTTAAATAGAATCATAAAACTTATAATAATATTAAGGGCAAGGTTGTATCTTGTCAAAATACTGATGTAAATATTTAATACAATTCAAATTTCTCTTTGAGGCCTCGAGCCGTTAATGCTATTTTTTGTGATCGCTTAAGATCTTGTTCTTTTCATAGTTTCACTAAGAAATTACTTTTTTTGTGCATTACTTTATTATTTTTAGATTTTTCTATCACTTTCATTTTATTCGTCTCTAAATAAGACTAAATTGTATAATTTTTTTAGACCAGGAAATACTTTAAGGTTCCGTTTCCTAAAATGTTGTTCATTGTTCGTCTGTCAGTCTAGACCTATTTTCTCAGAATCGCGTAAACGTGTCAAGATATTTATAACAAATATTCAGGTATGCGGTCCCTTAGCGCTACATAAAAAGAAAATTCTAAGCGTACGCAATCAAAAGATACGACATATTATTCGATTTTTTGATATTTGCATTAGATATTTTGATATTTGCATAAGAATCGTAACTTTTTCTTATGCTTTTCGTTTTCACAGGATCATGAAATTTGATACGAAACAATATATTTCGGTACATGTAAAGGAAGTATTTTATAAACCATTTGTCAAAGCCGTTCTTAAAGCGTAGTTTGTCAATTAATTCAAAAGAAACTTGACGGACATTTATAACTTTAAGATTAGGTTGAGATGAAACTTAATTTTATGGCAAGGACGTACATTACTCTTAAATTAGTATTTTAATTTTAATATAAGCTAATATGTTTGTAAGAGGTTCCTTTGAAAGCATTTATTATGATGTAATATTTATAAACGGGTTGGTAATTGCTCTCAAACAAATTTTCTAATAAATATTTAATTACTTCTAAGATACTTCAGGTTGAAGATTAATTAACTCATCTTATTTACAGGTAAGCATCCAGTTTAATAAATTGTGTCTACATTGAATGTAAGTTATTCATTACAATTATAAGTTACGTTTTTTAAAGCTATTTTGTTACAAGTGTCAAAGAATAGACAAAGACTAATCTATATTGTATATTTTTTATTTATAAGTAACCATACTACTATATGTACTCTAAAAGGAAATACTTTGACTACCTTCAAAAGATAAAAGACTCATTAAAACTGTCTCGTTGTTTTGCTGGGAAGAATCATTGACTTATTTAAAGGCACACAGATAATACCATTGATGGTATTTTCATTTAGCTATTAATCATATGCGACAGTGGATTTCGGGAGTTAAAATAAACATGTCTTAATTCACAAAAGGACGAGAAGCAGACGTAATTATACTTAATATGAATGTGGGATATTGTCTAAATTGTGTTGTGTTGCAACTCTGAGAATTATCAGTTAATATAGCTGTAATATTAGAGAAAATGCACTACTAAGCGCAACATGATAACTAATTGACATAAAAAAAAATATTATCATCCTGGACAAATTCAAATATAATAATATTAAAACGATAATTTAATACCAGTGATCGTAACAATATGATTTTTAAGAATCAGTTAAAATTTGTGATGCGATAAATATTTTGTATTTTTTTTATAACATCGACGTTATAAGCAGAAGTTAATTATAATAGTACTTAGTAGCTTAATGGAACAAGTCGGTTTTGTTTTAAAACAACGTTGCGTTCAGTTTTGCTATGAATATTTTCACAAAGCTGTAGAATAAAGGCAGTTTTCAAGCATGAAGATTGTCTTAGACATTTTACGGTATTCATAAAATATGTTAAAAGCCCATTAATATATAAGAACTCGAGTAGAGCGATCCCATTATATGAATATAAAAATGATATAAACTTTGGAAGGGACCTTTTAAACCACAATGTTAAACCACAACTATTATAGTTTACTCGAAATTCGTCTTCTTTCGTATCTTAAATAAAAAATCAGATTGGTAATAATATGTTGTATGTCTGAACTCTGTTTTTACAGATATTGTGTTTAATATAGAAAACATAATTTTTATTAATAATTTATTCTATTTAAGTCGCTAACATCTAGAATCTATTTTTAAACTTAAACAAAAACGTAATTATAAACTTAAACGTTATTTGTTATATTTTTATTTGTATATATTAGAATAGCGCATAGATTAAGTTAAATTAGTATGTTCTTGTTTTGTTAAAAATGTTATCGCTACTGGAAGATACTTTTTACATTAACATGTCTCACATCAATTACTTGCCGATCTTATCGCTTGTTATTACTTGTATCAGATTGAAGACGATATTTTAAGATTTTCTTTTTACGATGCGCGCCCTACAAAACGAAATTACCACTTTAATTGGTACAAATTCTATGTTTAAATTAAATTAAAATTCAAAACATTCACTGTGGTGTACTAACTTTAGATTTCATCTTAATTCATAGAGGTACGTAAGTCTTGAATGTTTTTTAAGTAAAGTTATGAGTATATGAATTAACTTTGTAAGTCTGTAGGCGTCAATATTTTTTTAATTTAAATTTAACGTTCAACGAGAACTTTATCTACGAAGAAATTGTTTTTTTTAAACTCGCTTAGATTATCTAATATATTCTAAGAATGTATTAAGGGTTTACTGAGTATCTTAGTATCTTTAACCCAATTTGATCGGAATTTCTCGAACAATTTTTTTACATAAAATTTGTTTACATTTATAGTGAAGTCAGTGCCTTACAGACCATTAATTAACCGTCATTAATCCATTCTAAGCAGTGTATAACATACCATGTGTTGTAGTAATTAAGATAACCTTATAAAATATATAAGGTATACTAATTGTAAAGATTACAAATTAATGAATTGTTTAATATATGTTTTTTTTTTATTTAAAAAAAATATGTATATTAGGAAAAACACATGCTATGACTACTTGCGTCTTTGTTCACTTACTACAGTAAGTAAGTGAACAAAGACTCACTTTATATCCTTGTTTATATTTTATTTATATCCTTAAGAAACTGCTAGCTGATAGCTTTGTTTATATCCTTAAGAAACTGCTACAAAGTATTAGGAAATAAAAAAAATATAATGAAATCTGTAGAGTCGTTCTAAAAGTATAGGAAGACATAGAGATAGATAAAAGTAAGTAAGTGAACAAAGACTCACTTTATATCCTTGTTTATATTTTATTTATATCCTTAAGAAACTGCTACAAAGTATTAGGAAATAAAAAAAATATAATGAAATCTGTAGAGTCGCTCTAAAAGTATATGAAGACATAGAGATAGATAAATGGTTAATTTGTATTTATTTTATTATAACTGAACTCCAACTGAACACCAATTTATATCTTTTCTTTCATACAATATGAAAAAGGTACGAATTTGTTGATTACATCATTTATAACGCTGAGTGAGAGTCACTTAAACAAAGAATGGTTTATGTGCGACATTCGTCTCTATCATCGACAGCTCTACATCCTATATTTATTTTATAAAAGAAAACATTGTTTCCCTTTTATGTATTGTTTTTTTTTAAAATAAAATGTAATTTATGAGAATTTCAAAAAACTTTTGATCACAAACCAACTGTGTTGATACATAGTTTTTTCAAATTTTTTAAATCTTTCTCTCATAAATATTTATGAGCTTTAAGATGAAGTGATGGTTGACGATGGAAGGTTATCTCGAAAATTTGGTTCAAATTTTATAGCTATTATTGAAAGAAATGTTTTTATGAACCAGAACGTTGTTTTATTATATGTTAGGTACTTATATAGCTGCTATTAGATATTAATATTGTGATATCTCAAAACACTTCAAGACAATGTTACTTGTTGTTATAGCAATCGCCACATAACTTTACGTTGACAAATAGCAGACGCCCAGAAACTGAAACTTCGCATTAGAACCAATCAGGTGTGACGCACTGCTGTGGCCGCCCGCGCTCCTTTAAAAAGGCTTTAAATATGAATTGTGCGCAATCGAGGTCATCATCATACTTACGTGATATCAGACAGTCTCTCTAGATTTTGTAAGATTTTAAAACTTCGAAGTCTTCTTTATAAATTAGCTAGTTCGCTCTCACTTCGCTGAGGTGTATTATGTTTTCACGGAACTTAACTTTTTTTCTAAAATAAAAGTAGCCTAAGTAAGTAAGCCATTACACAATCAGTTATCTCCCAATAAAAGCCCCCTTTAAATCGTTACATCTGTTACAGAGATGAGTCGAAAACAGACAGACAGTATAAATAAAATAATGCTGTTTTGGTATACTAAAACTGGTTATTTTAATATTATAAACAGAAACTGCAATTTTATTTATATGTATTGATTAAATTCTCCAAATGTTTTTAGCTATTTTTAATATTATCACTGATGGTTGCTGCGTGGTGATAAAAACAAATTATGAAATAGCAATAGAAACAAAAGTGTTATATTTGTTATATGTTAGCGTTCAATCCGCGTGATGGATTTCAATTACTCGAGTGTCAATAGATTCGTTAGTCGCTTGTGATTGATCAATTGCAATTGAATGTTCTATTCAGAAATAATTTTATTTCTTTCACTATTCTATTACTTTTGATATGGAGGTGGATTTTTTAGAAAATGTAATTACGTTTTTGCTGTAAACATTGCAAAAATATTTAAACTTATATAAGTTTAAATTAGTCTCAAAACAACCATTTTTTATTTGTTTATCTATGTCAATTTTTGTTCCTATGTTTATTGTGAATTTTATTTTATGTAATTAAATATTACTACTCGCATTTTTTTGCAGCTAATTTTCTTAAAACCGATCAAGGTTTTATTACAAAACAATGTTACAAAGCATGGTTTAAACTTTGCATAAAAATGCTTTGTAACAAATGTCACGTAAAAATGTACAAAAAGTAGTAATCTAAAAACCATGATCTTAGATTAACCATGGATTAGAAATAAACCTTGTTTGGATTAGAAATAAGATTGCATGAGTTTATGGCTTTGTTACTTCAAAGATTTTTTGTTGTAGTGTAGGTTTGTTAATTTATTTGGTATTAGATTAAACTCAACCAGCACCTTAGTCTTCATTGACTGTATCTTGACTGTGTAAACTCAATGTCACTTCGGATCTAGTGCGTTGCATAATCTGATGTAGTCAACAGTCATGTAGCTTAGAATATTCAATTCACACCAATCAATTCAGTACCGATCGTCTTCATCACGACATGTTGCAATGTTCCCACACTCTACGAGTTCCGAGTAAAGAACTTTGTTCCGGTTGGGACTCAAATAACACATTATACTAAATCAATAGCCCTATTTAAATACTGTAACATAACAAGATTACTTCTTACTTTGAAAATATTCTTATTATTATATGTTTAGTTTTGTAAATCATTATGTAATCAATCAATTTACCTACAGCAGTTAGCTCCACTAATCAAAGTCACTGATTAAACGAATTTTATAAGTTGTATATTGCGTCCAATCACGCTTGTTACTCTGTTGTCTATCAAGATAAATTGGTCTTTAAAATATTAGAAATCGCTCCAGGTGGCCAAATTTCCCCTGGAACTCAATTTACCACCACTTTTAGAACATTTCCATCCATAGAAATTTTAATTCACATCGGTCTCGATGTGGCTGAAAACGTCATATACAGATGAAACCCCTGTTTAAACTTTCGAAAGCTGTCACAAATAATAGCTCATGTTATTGACATAATATTTAATGGTCATTAAGGGGTTTCGTGACGTGTTTTATGATTTCAAAGTTTTAATTGAAATTCCTAGTAGAGAAACTATTTAATTTTCTCTGCAATAGAAAATACTAAATCACTCTTTAGTTTCGATAGTAATTACGCTTTTCACACGTCGACATGTCGGAGACTCGACAAGCCGAAGGTCTAATGCATATAACGACTTGCAATTTAGAACTTCTTGCCGTCGGATAAAATCTGCAATTTGTGAAATTGCAGTATGAGGGTCGCGGTAATTGCGATCTCTTGCCAATAGTCAAAAGCGATAAATAAATATCGATGGATTTCCCTCATTGCCTCCAAATGGCGCGGATGCAACGAGATAGCAGGGAAATAATATGATGTTTACTATGAGATGTTCAATTGATGAAATACGCTATTTCGATTGATGTTTAAATAGGAAACTACTTTTATTATACTTTAAATTACATTGCAAACTTCAGGTTATAGTTGAAGATTTTGTTTCTGTTTTAAGAAAGCTTTCAATAAGATGAGCAGCAGGAAAGATTATTTGAGAGTTTTTATAGTTTAAAAATGTTTTAAAATATTTGATATAACTTTAATACGTATTCATCATTATCATTATCATCATCATCATCACAACTCTTCGATGGCCCACTGCTGAGCCGGGTCTCCTCCTCAGAATAAGGAGGGGATTGGG
>JAOPUB010054558.1:0-14757 GCA_027564055.1 Neptis clinioides
CCACCGAAACCGTAGCATTGTTCTCTTCATTAGGCGGCAACGCATCGTCAGGCAATGTGTTGGATTGACAAGTGTCTATCTTGTATGTGCGATGTCCATGGACGACGGTGGCCGCTCACCATCAGGTGGAACGTTTGCTCGTTTCCTCCTTATCTACTATAAAAAAAATATCGAGACTAAATCAAACTATGAGTCGATCATGCTCAAATTAAAAAAGTTTAAAAACGACGAAATTTAAAATATTAATCGCGAAAACGAGAGATTGAAAAATTATATTTGTTCACATTTTGTGTCTTGGACTCTCAAGAAGAATTCCTCAAAATTATAGCAAAATATAAAATGAGCCAGCTTTCCCAATCAGTCGATTTCACATGAAATAACACTTAAATTTAACTTTGTATATTTCGAGCATAGAAAGTAAGTATTTTGACTGGATTATGTTATTTATAACTATTAATACTATAAAAATAAGTTTTCCCGCCTAAATTAGCTATTTTATTTAATAAAATATATTTCTATAAAACGTATCTATATCTATAAATAATAATAGTACACGGTTTGACTTTGGCGAAATATTACGACTTTAACTGAAAAGCGACGTTATCCTCTCAAGTGGCCATTAAGCATCATCGATGATTTCATACTTTTAATTAAAAGTTGAAAAATTAATTCGTTACTCCATAGATCGAAAAAAAATGTATCTAAAATAAAATGTTGCTCTCAAGACTAACTCTGTATAAAATGTTTTCTTTAAAAGTAAATTCAGGAAGCTTTGTCAACTTAATTACTGTTTCAAGCAAATGTAACACATTTAAACCGTGAAAAATTTTATAAAATTTTAAAGGTAATTTTTAATACACAGTTGAAATGTTAAACTTAATACCACACGTCGTTAGCGAGGGCTTTTATCAGTGAAGTGCAGTTTGCGCAAAATTTCCAACAAGTTACATAGTTTAACATAAAATTCATATTTCTATACTTAGAGAAATTTTCATGCATTTTCTTGTCAAAAGTTAGACGTTAGCTGTCATATGAGTAAACCGATAAACTTGTAGTCTAAGGAGTTTTATGTCCTTAACTGACGTTTCTATAATAATTAATAACACTTTTTATATGACAGGCAAGTTATTATAGATTTATTTTTAAAATAGGAGACAATCTAACGAGTGATTTCGTAAAAAAACACTGTTTTATATAGTGTAAGCGGCAGCAGACTTCCTTATAAAATCTATGAATCGTTTCATTGTTCAGTCGCGGGGTTGCGGGGGTCCAGCAGTGGTTGGTAAACGTTATAATTTTGTAAAACAGCTCCTAAAATCGCCGTTGGGTCAGAATTTGCAATGTGGCAACTACTGTTAGACATAAGTCAAGCTCTAGTATTCATTTATTTTGATTCGAGTTTGGTTGACTCGAATTAAATTAAAATAAATCGATTCCGATATTTGAGTCCAGTAGAGTTTATTTATAAGCGCTGACTCGATTCTATAATAAGTATCTAAGAAGAGCGCTAAAATATAAATATAATAAGATTCGAAATAATAATTTTATTCTTTTTTGTCTTCATAGGAGCCAACATTAAATTATGGATTCGATTCTTAGACTCGAGTCAGCATTGGAATAACAAACATAAAACTTGGGTACTAGGCTCGAATCGCGGAATCGAGTCATACTGAGTCGACTCGGCACATCGCTAACAGGAACCAATCCAAACATCCAAAAAAATATAATATAAATATTTCTTTATCTTCTTTAAAATGATCCTAAATCTTAATAATTGAATAATTCATAACTTTACTAGCCGACCCACGCGACTTCGGGTAACGTTCCATTTTTATAAGTCGTAGCTTTATGTTATATCACCTCAAGCCTTCCTCGATTCCTATAAAGTGGAGTTTTAAAGCGGAATGATACATAAACGAAAAGTACATAGGAAACATTTCGAATCATTTTAAATTCAATTCGTTAAACTGATCGAGGTATACCTCCACATGGTATTTGAGGTTTATTCAGAAGTTGGTCAATATTTGAGAGATCAACGAGCTCGACTGTGGGATGATCGGATTTAAATACCCATTACATTTCTGTTTACTCTCTGTAAAGCTCAGCTTAAGGGCACCTATAAGCTAAATGGGAAATACAAACAAAATAAATATCATCATTTATTTTGCTGCATTTACAATATTGAATATTTTCAAATAACATTAATAACTTTGTTGTTAAATTAAATAAGAAGAGAATATTATAAGAAATAGAAATAAATTGTTCAATAAAGAAATTTATATTGAAGAGGTTCTAAAAAGACAAGCAAGCAATGTTAATCACACATTACATGACGTCACATCTTAGTTTGTATATTTATTTGCCGTTGAAAAGCGTTAGAGATCGCAACATTTACTTAGACAATATTTAATTACGGAATATGAATATACGAATTTTTAAATATATAAAAATTAAAGAAAGCAAGACGTCGTTTCAAAAACTTATCTGCCCTTATGTTAGTACGCACATTGCATCGCAGTTTTTATTTTTATCTCAAAAAATAAATTTCCCGATTCATATTCATTGACTTATTGAGTCAGAGAGATTGAATGAGTTAGTGTATGAGCGATGAAGTCGTGTTTATATTACTATTTATGCTATTACCATAAAGCTGAAAAGTTTGTTTAATTGAACGCGCTAATCTTGGAAACTACTGGTTCCAATTAAAAAAATATGTTAGTGTCAAATTCATTTATTGAGGAAGTCTACTACTAGTCTAGTTTATTTTTTCTGATGGAACAGCACGACTAATGATATAAAATAATGATAGGAAGGTATGTGGTATGTATAGTAGAGTATGCGCCGCCTTAGATCTTCACACTGCCTCTACTTGTCAATACAAACGATGCGTTTGCATTTTACTGCACACGTACAACGGTACTTCACCCTTTTTGGGAATGAACCGATGGCCGTTTGATTTACGGTCACCATATTCATACGTGAAAAGCCTATTATATTAATAGTTCTATATTGTGTAAACGAAGATGGATATGTTTAATACGAATTCTCTCAATAGGTGTGAAATATTCCTATATGGGTCACTCCATGTGAAATTGACCCTTGTTGGTCGGAGTCGTCCCCATTCGATTACGATGGAATTTGAAGGAAAGTTCTACCAAAACCGTGAAAAAATTACATCTCAAAAACAATTATAGCTTCTAAAAAGTTCTTCATTGCATTTTAAACAGGATTGATTCCTTGGGTTATGAAATTGTACAATTTCGAATTTTTAATAGGCGTCAAAATTAGGTTTATCATACTAAATTTTGCGCGCAATATTTTTTTATTCTTTTTTCTTTCTCACAAATATTGATTTTGGTAAATAAGTAAAGTAAATATCATAAACCCAAAGATAAAAATTAAGATGTGAATGTTTGTTGCCCCAGCTTGATGTTTTGCCCTATTATGATATAACACCGGATTCATTGTGTCAATAGTAAGATTGCCAACTAAATAATAACATCCTGTACAATAATCATATTTAATATCCGCTTGTTGAAACGGTAACTTTATTCATGCTTTCATTGATTATATATAAAAGGAAAAATAATATAAGTTACTAGCGCTAATAACTTATTATAAATGCTAGCGCGTTTCTTGATTATTCCTTTTCCACTCAATTCGAATTCTTCCACGGTGTTTGGATGCTTGTTTCTCAATCAATCACGCAAAAACCTGGATGAACACAAGATATTTTGAAAGCCTGTGTATTTTTATACAGCAATAAATTGAAAACTAAGTTTTATGTATGTTTTGTTCAATGCAAGTCGATCAGTAGAAATATGTATAAATTCTTGTTATACATGAATATAAATATTTTTTAAATTTAAAATATGTCACACGTCATCTTAAAACTAAAGTAAAAAGCACAAAGTGAAACCTAAACTAATTGGAATTCTTACGAGTATATCTGTGTACCCGCCTAACCATTATAAGTCTTGTCCGCGTGGAATGGTGGCTAGAATGCTAGCTGCATTTCCCCTCTGATCCCAATCCCGATAATTAAAAAAAAAATTTAATAATGTAAATAACGTATCAATGCAATATTGTAAAACCCTACAGCTGGTCTGATGGCGAATAAGACAGACAAACAGATTATCCATTATGACTAAAAGACAGTCAAATTTAACCCAACATCACATCCAGAATGCAAGTAACTTAAAAAGTAGCATTTGCATTCCTTTTAGTGAGTAATGGAATAAATTTCCATTTCAAAATGAACGTTAATGGTCTTCTCATATAATTTTCTATTTTTGTTCTCACAAAAACTAGTTAGTCCTCGACTGAGACCTAGACAGATCGAAGCAATAAACGTCCTATCGGTCCATGTGTAGCTCATGCGGCGCCGATAAGGCAATTCTTTACTGATTTATTCTCGTTGTCCTCCTTTTTTTCAACATAGTACATACGTAACATTAACTGGTATCAAATAAGAGCTCGATAATGGTTTAGGTTAAATTACGCATTAATTTTTAACATATACAGTAACACTTCCTTGAACTTTAAAAGCCAACGGCCACTTTTAGATTTATCCCAAACTTTTAATATAATCCTTAAGATGTTTTACAATTCAATAATATTAATTCATCATTTACTGCTGCTGAATATCGGGACAGAGCTTATAAGTTTTAGAGCCAAGCTACGTAAAGTACATTTCAGTTTAACTCAATACATTTTTTTCATTATACTTTTACAATTATATAAATAATTATTTCCTTGTCTACAGCTTCTTCACAATTTGTCCTATCTCATTATTAACTTATGCAATGCGAACTTTTCCAGACTCCATTTCCTAGCCATTTAAATAAACGAGAAAACTTCAGCATTCACGTTTAAACAGGCATTAAAAATCTGCCTTATCGACTGATTTTGATAGAGTAACTTGAAACGCTCCATTTATTATGATTTTAAAAAATGGATGTTTATGACAAATTTGAAATTGGTTAATTTTGATTTTTCAGCTTTATTACAAAACATTGCAGCAATACAATAGTGAAAACATTCATACAGTAGATATTGATGAGTATATACCTTGCATATAGACAAAAAATAATTTTAAAAATATTTTTAAGCAGTATTTGAGTTATAAATATAATAGCTAATCCTTTAATATTGTAACATTTTTATCATCATTAGAGACACATTAATAAATTGAGATTGGTTTATTTAAAAATATATTTTCAATAATCTTAAAATATCTAAAGTTAACAAGTTCAAATTGGAAAGGCTTCAAAATAACATTTTCAATGAATCTATTATATTTGGGGATACTAGGGACATTTTGTATGGAAAACTTGAACCTTCGCTAAAATCTTTCAAAAGTGTGACTTTGTTTAATTTTATTCAATCTTTACGACGATTTAATATTTAATAGACACTTTTTGTACTTAATTGTCAACATTGTCTTTCATCAGATTTAATTAAGTTTAAGACAGCTTAGTGATATACATACAGATTGAACAGTACAAAATACTTACTCAATAAACTGGCAACAACGTGGCTGAATTTTAGCATATTTATTAATTTTTCTTTTGCATCTACAACAGGCAATTTCCATGACTTACGGTCTTTATTAATAAACTGCATAATTTTCAATTAATGTTATAAGTGTTTTCTCAGGTGATTGCTGAATAAATTAATTATTTCAAGTAAAGTCTTGAAAAGTATTTCAGTTATTTTATTAAACCCCAAAACCAAACAAGTTGATCAAGTATCCCTCCTTTCCCGCATAGTATTATAAAAGGTTTAGAAAAGTAAATATTTAGTCAAAAATTTGGGCTTGCAAAAGGGGACTTCCACAAGCTGTTTCCGGTCTAAATATAACCGGGAGCTGGAGGGGCAGTACAACGACCCGACCCAGACCTTGTGCGACCGGAACACAGATAATTCGTGCCAAACAAACATGGAATCCGCGATTCGACATTATTTAAACACTTTATGATTATATGTGTTTATAATAAAGTGTATTATTTCTTGGAAGTGATGGTAAGAAAAATCAAATATACATACTATACTTTAAAATGTTTATTTATACGAGGATTATACTTGGATTTTGGTACAGTACAATTCATTTAAACATGCATTTTTGATAGGAAACTGAGTAATGCCTGGGGCTAGTGATCAAGAAGCATGTTTATATCATTTAATAATGTTAAGCCAAGCAAAGCTACACTACACAATTTACTACTGCAGTTTTAAAATTGATTTCATGGAATAATCATCTCAAATCACATAAACCTTATTAATATTATAAATATGAAAGTTTACATGTATGGTGTTTCTGTATTTGTTACTCAATCACACATAGACGGCTGAACGGATTTTTGCCGCATTTAGATTATTACAGCAATTTAAATCTTAATAATATTATAAATATGAAAGTTTGTATGTTTAGATGTTTGTTAGTCGATAACGTGATAACGGGTGAACGGATTACTATGAAATTTTGCACACAGATAGGTTGAAACCTGAATTAACGTATAGGTTTTTATGCTGGAAAAATTCAGAGCTCCCGCGGGATAATGATAAAATATTTTTTTTGTCAGTAGTGCCTAAATATCTTTATTTTAAGCAGTATATTGAGGATTAAATGTTTTTAATAAAGACGTGATAAATTGCACCCGTGCGAAGCCGAGGCGGGTCGACTAGTGTATTATAATTCAAATTGAATACAGCCTTTATCAACAATTATTATCTCAATGTTAACATTTATTGTGATTAAAAGCCAACTCAAGGTATTTTGCTCAGCCACTCAGCAGCAAAGTCATCGGCTTTGTGCCCAGGTTTATTTTAAAACGTCTAAAAATATCTAAGCGCCATGCTAAAATGAGCGAAAAGAAATATTCTTGGTACCTTGATTTTGTTTTTACTTTTAATAGCAATGTCTTTCTTTAATGAAGCCTTTCAAGTTTTATAATACAAATTTATTATAATATGGAGCTGATCTGTTGATGGAACTGGAAACTGATAATGGGAATCTTAATAAAACTTTACTTAATAAAAATTTACATTCGTCTAATCTTTTTTTAATAACATTTGTAATTTTTGTTAGGTAATTTTAAGGGTTACAGATTTTTCTTGTTTGTTTGTTATCAAGTCAAAGAAAAGTATAACTTTTAATTCCATTGCGAGGGTAATGAATGCAGCATGAACGGCTGTATCGTTTGATTGTATTGACAATAATTTTGTTTTATAGCTCTAAGGGATCGCAAACTTGAGTATAATATAATCATTTTAACTTGGCATTTTTACGTGATCCTTAGGAAAAGATTATAGTCTATAGACGACGATGTAATCCACAACATTGGATAAGGATTCTTATGTACCCAAAAATAAAAATAATTTCAATAAAATACGAGATTATGATGTGATAGATTTTGTTAAATAAAAGCTGATATTTTAAAAATTGAGAATACACGATTCAGGAAACATTGTCAATATTATCGTTCCGTTCACGTCTTTTTTGGATTCAATGATTAAAGAAAAATCGTTTTCCGTTTCAGATGCATGGAAATTGTGTCCGTTACGGTTTCCATTTCAAAGCTATAATAAAAATATATATTGAAAGTCTTGAAAGTCTGCAAAGTCTGTTTATAATATAATTTAAAATTTAAAACGGTTATATCAATATTACAAAAATTTTAATTTTACAGATATGATCTATACACTTAAAAAATGTATTAGTAGGTTAAAAAACCGTATAAAATATTTTAGTATACAGTTTGTTATTTTTTTTTTATTATCCTACCGTTATTTAGTCGGAAGAGATCTCATAGTTTCTTAAAATCTGTGTTTGATGTTTAGTTTTAAAATTCCTGAGATACAAAGTAATTTTAAGGTTAATAATTACTTAACTTCTAGCCTTTTTATCTTTGAAAGCTTTTATCTTTAATATTAAATCAAGGCACAGACAGGCTAAGTGCGCGCCAGTGTCAGCCTATTTTAGGACTCTTCATTGAACTGGCTTCCCCTATGTGGCAGTACTCTACCCCATCCTTATATGAGATTATAAATATACATTGGCATGAAATGGATATCCTGATATAAGGTATTTATATCCGTAAATACAAAGTCAGATATTTATCCAAATTATCATAGACGGTTTTATTCCTTAAGACTCGACCATATTTATTTTACAAAACATGTTTTATTAATATTTCGCGAGAACTGAGAATTTTTATAGGACATAAAGTAACCTATCTGATAATCCAGGTTAAAAAAAAACCAATTTGCCAAATTTCATTGAAATCCATACAGCCGAATTTCCGTGATTTCCGTGATTTTTCCGTAAACAAACATTCCAGCTTCGCATGGTTTTTATGCTATAAGTTAGATATTATAGTTAGAAATCTTGCTTATGAATTAGTCTATCTATTAGTGAAAACAATATATCACATTTCAGCTATATACGACAATTACGTATAACTTACATAAGAACATTTCAAATAAATAAAAATCTTGGAATTGTAAAAATAAAGTTTGAAACGTCCGTTTGTTGTCTGTTTTTGCAGGATTAACGTTAAAAGCACTTATTTATTAAAGCTTTTTTTAATGTGAAAAGCTTATTCCTTTTAACGTACCTAATACGACCGTCACATTTCTGAGAAAAGATCTAGTTATATATTCTCCACATAAGTATTTCTTCAAAGGTAATGTAATTTTTTTTTGGCAAACAGAGAAAGGGAATATGTATATTGTTAAGCTCATTAAGCTAATATTAAGATAATTTTCCCCTAGACCCCTAAACTCTTCTAGATAGTCTGAAAGCTTTTTAATTTGAAAATAATTGTAATCGTGATTTGCGACTTCAAATATACCAGAATGAGTGAAACCTTGTTGAGACATGTCTACTCGGCACTCGTACGTATTTAAATAGCCCGCCTTCGCTTCGCAGAGTCTTTCACTCACACATGAAATGAAATTTATTTTTATATCTTCCACATTTTTTTGTACAAACCTTGCCCTGACAATAACAAAAGAGTTATCCAATTTGGTGCAGTAGTCCTAAAGTTTTACGCGTACATACATAAAACAGATTTATTTTATTTATTGTACTTATTAATTTACTTTATGCCAGAAGCCCTTGCAGATTCGCTCGGTTGTGGAATTGTCAGATCATAATTGACCCCCGTCTCTCTGGCAGTCTGTCTCGATGAGTTTTTGCCTTGAATTAGTTTTTTTCCGATATCAGTTCGCAATTTACGGAACAATGCAGTAGATATACTTAAGCAGCGCAGTTATTCAAAAATTTTACTTACTAAAAGATTTTGATTAGGATTTTATTTGAAATCGACATCTAGGATGAAGAAATAGTAAATTTTCAGTATCATCAAACTCTAGTTTACTACTTTCAACGTGAATTTAGCCTGCGCTAAAAATGGTATCACAATTATAATAATTGTCCAGTATGGCGAGTCGAAAAGAACCCTTCATTTTTTTGTAGCATAAGAATATTGATGATGAAAAAAAAATAGTGTTCAAGTTTCAGCTTTTCATTTTTTTATAAAGTACTTGCGGACCCGCCCGCGCTTCGCTTCGGGTATTTAAAGTTAAATTATAATCTATACGAACTACCAATTTATTAATTTAACAAACAGTAGCATGTAGTAACACTGCTCCGCCTCTGTTCGTCAGAAATTTTGTTGTAGTTGTTTCTCTTAAACTTTTTAAAATTGGTGCAATTGGAACAAAATATTGAAAAAAAGTATGGCAGATTGGAAAAAAAGTATGGCAACACTGCACCACCTAGATAACGCGGGAATATTGTATTTTCCTATCAGAGAAAGAATTTTCAAGATTGGTGCTGTAGGAACAAAGTGGCGATGACTTATTGTTATCAAAGCATGGCAACACTATACCACCTATATCGCTCTAGCATAGTGTAGCTTTCGATCGGCGAAAGAATTATCAAACTCGGCATAGTACTTTCAGAGGTAATCCACATTTTACAAATGACCCTTAAATGGCAATATCTTTTTAAATATTTTAAATATGGCAGCACCACATAACCTATGATACCCGAAGAGGCGATTATATGTTTCGATTGGCGAAAAGTTATAATAATCGGTCCAGAAGTTTCAGAGCCTATTCCAAACAAACAAACATTCATACAAAAATACACACAATCAAATTTTACCTCTTTATAAAATAGTGTAGATGTATACAGATTTAAATATACAGTTCTAAGACTCATCCAAAATTGTAAATTATATTATAACTGTATTTGCGTACTGAACATGAATACGAATAAAATTGACTTTTAAAATGCAAAGGATAAAATATTAGACAATTCTACATGAGTATCGATAAACATTTCACATTTAGTAACATTGATCCAGTGAACCCGATGATTAAGGGTTTAAGTTCAATAACACCACGAGGTCTCGGCCACCCTCCACCCACACCCCCAACCTTGTAGTATGACACGCGATTGTGAGTACACATTATTTAACGTTTACGAGTATTTGTAAGGAGAATAACAATTTTTCTTATATCTCGGAGGGTAGTTTTCTATTTGAATCTCACAGGCGACTTGCCTTCTTTCGATATATTCTAAAATTATCATCCTGTTTAAACCAAATTAGACACCACAAAAAATTATACACCTAAATCAACCTGCCTATTAGTGAAAACCGAATGAAAGTCTCAAATCTATTTAGTAGTTTTCAAGTTTATCGAAAACAACGTGAAAATTTGTTTTATAAACTAGGTATAACATTTTTTCATAATTTACATATTTCATAGAGATAGCAACATTTACGTAATTTATATTATGAATAACCCAATCCTCGAGAGTATATCTTTATCCCAAAAGTGTCTCAAAAGGACTCGCACATGGTTCACAAGCACCAGCACCCGAAAACCATGATATTATCTTCTACGTACTACCCATTATATTTACTTTTTACTTTGTGATTGTGTAATCTATTCTTCTTTATTTATACTTATTTTAATAGCCGTCCAAAAGCTTGATTAAAATATTTTTCTTTATGCTTATTTTGAACTTCCTTTATTATGTATGGCTTAGAGAGCCAAGCTACTTGAAATTATAAAATATGTTATTGCGCTTCTTTGGATTACATAACAATTTTTAAGATAGAAACAGGTTATTTTGCTACCAAAAAATTACGAAAAGACAATGCCCTTCGCGCAATTTATTTTCCCTTTACCTAGTACATAATATATGATTGTTGTTTTTAATTTTCTACTTGAAAGACTCTACAAACAGTAAGGTATTGTACTTTCTTATTTTTGTCCTAGACTTCAGGTACGGAAAATAGGTAATAGGAAAACTTTTGTCTATCCTGCAACTGCCTTCCTCTTCTTAAGAGTACTGTATAATTTTCTATAGAAATAATAGAATCCATAGTAAAATTATAAATGACAAATATTTCATATTTTGTTCAGTTTATTGGCCTAAGAGTAATATATATATACAGGAAATAATATGTTTCAAGATTGTCCCAATATACCGATTATTGCCTAAACATCATGAACTATTAGGATCCTATTGACTCAAGTTATTTGTTCGTATCTAAATGGAACAAGAATATCATAATACCTTCATTGAATATACACTTGACTAAATTCTCTCTAACTAGTTAACGAACTATTCTAGTGTATTCTGCTGAACAAATTTGCTGCTGTATTACGAATATTACCAATTTAGTGCTCTAATGTTCTATGAAATCACTTATACGTAATATCAAATTATACGATTATTAATCCTAATAAATATTTCAATTCTACGTTTATAATCTTAGGAAGATTATGTAGATTATAATCTTCCTAAGATTATAAACGTAGAATTTTGGATGATTAGACGTTTATGTTTGTTACTGAATCATTCAAAAACAGGTGATCGGATTTCAATAAAATTTGGTTAGTTTATAACTACATTAACACATAGGATAGTGAAATGTTTTTTATAAATATATTATGATAAAGAATTATAGATAGTTAATTGTAGCCGGGATTAGTCTAAAGAACTGTTGGACCGACGGTGCTAATATTTCGTACAGAGATATAATAGGGTCCATTTTATACCTGCTATTTTATATACCGAAAATGGCTTGAAAGGGATGAAAGTTTGTATCCAGGAGTTAGTTATATTGAGAAATCTGTTGAAAGATAAAATAAAACATAATACAGATAATAAAATTGTACTAAACCGAGGTAAACTATTTTTTCATATTTGAAGGTAAGAAAATATGATTGTACAAAATTTCAATTTCTAACTAAAATGCAATCTCAATTCTTTGACCGACAAAAAAGCAAACTAAGGAACGAAATGTATTTTCTACTTGAAAACTATAATTTGAACTAAAAATCAGGATTTTGCTCTCCTAGATAGGTTTTTAAAAACTATGATGATTGAATTTACAAGGGGGGAATGATAAGTCCGGTAACAATGAAACAAAGAGTTACTTTTTTCGAAAATTATTGTCTTTTATTTTTCGAAAACTAATCTATTTTTCGTTCAAATGGCCGCAAATTAGCCTGGAAAAGTGTCACTCTTTCACGTTTTTGGTCAATTGTTAACAAACGCGGCACCCATCTTGCAGAAAGCTTTTTCATATGCAAATGTTCATTCATAATGTTGAAAACCCGTTCATATGAAATGTTTGGAATGCTGGCTATCTCTCTCAACATATTTCTTCGATCTTCCAGTACAATATCATGGATTTTCGTGGTCATTTCTGAAGTGGTCACCTCGACTGGACGTCCTGAGCGTCTTCGGTGCTTGTTCTAACACAATGAAACTCAGTAAACCATTTGTGAATCATCTTAAGTGACGGAGAAGATTCACCATAATACTTATCAAAAGATTTTCGTTTGCGTGATGGTTTTATTACGTAAAAAATAATGTTTTATCAACACTCAAAATTAACTTTTTTCCATTTTCACAGCCTAACAACGACTTGTCCGATGTAAATGACTGACAAAGCAATACTAACTCGAAATATCAGTATGAAATTTCGTGTATGTATTCTCAAAACAATGACCTGTCCAAACATGTTATAACTTGTATATTAGTATTACCGCTTCATTTATTTTTACCTAACTTATCAATCGGGCCAGGTATTGATCTAGTTTTATCACATAAATACTTATGCTTAAAGATTGACATATAAAACCAAGCTCATGCTTTGTAATACACTAGCAAACTCGATTATCACTTATGGTTTGAATAGTTATGGTCGAACCGATAAAACACATTTGCATCATACATATCCATCCATATCCATAAGACTGAAAGCAAGATATTACAATAATATTATTTTCATAAAGTTATTCCTTTAAATAAGAAGATAAAGTATCAAATTTTGAAAGAAAACTTTTTGTATTTAGAAAAACAAAGTTTTGTATCTTAAAAGTTACAACACGGCGGGTTATTCAAAATAAATTATTAAACTAAATCAGCTAATAACAAATATGGAAAGCGCACCAGTTTGTACATGACTCTTCACTCAATAAATAGTATGGATAATAATTTTAGATATAGTATAAATGAAACAAACATAAAGAAAAAACTAAAAAAATATATTTTTGAAAAATTGTAAAATAGAACTGAACAGAATAGAATAGAAAGTCTTTATTGCACACACATTAAAGAAATAAAACTTACCTACATAGTCACAAAATAAAAAACAAATAGACTGTATGCAAAAGGCGGTCTGTAGCTCTTTTTTTTCTTTTTTTTAATTTATACTCTAAAATATAGCTTTAATATCTGTACGTATAATAAAATCGTAGACATGTCGTCTGTCAATCTGTACATTTAAGATTTTTGAAAAAAAAGTAGTGAAAGACATGTGAAATAAGCTATAGAACACAAAAATATAGGTTTTGAAATTTTAGTCTGTTTTTCTGTTTATCTGTTTGTCTGGTTGTTTGTGCACGCATTACATTTAAATGGCTGAACCGATTTGAATGAAATTTGGTACATGGATACTTTATAATTTAGGTTGGAAAAGAGGATACTTTTTATCCCGGAAAAATGACAGTTCGTGTGGGAATTAGCGATTCCAGTGGCGCACACAGTGCTGAAGTAAACTCCAATGTGGGATTTCGGAGTCTCATCCTGATTGACTATGTACATTATAATTTTACTTTAAACACCCGAAGCGAAGCGCGGGCGGGTCCGCTGGTTATTAATATACAGTTAATAGTTTTTTAGTTAATCTATATATAAGAACTACTATAGTAGTGTCGACATATATCCGTCCATCCGGATCTATCGCAGTTCTTTAGCCGGAGCTGTTACGCACATCACTACTACGACAATGCATGTGAACTCGTCAGCAAGTCGGAACTGCTTCACCGACAAGTTGGCAACTACTCGACACTCCTCACTCCTCACTCCTCACTTCTCGGAGCCTACACCTACAGTTTACTGTATTGCGGTTTTGTTTGCTTAAATACGGTTCAGGATGGGGGGGAGGTGTTTAAATTACACAAGTCTCTCAACATACTCGTCGTCGTTAGATAAGCAGATTTTTTGTAATTAATAACCCTCCATCCCCTATGTCAGCAAATGGAGGTTTAGTTTAAGGTGAAGATTTTTGTGTTTTCTTTTATTACAAACTAGATGGCGCTGGCGAACTGAATCGCTTATCTTATATAAGAAAAATGAATTGCTGAATATTATTCTGATATTATCTTTTAATAAAAACATCTTTTTCCATCTTTATCTATCTCAGTTTGGATTACAAACTA
>JAOPUB010054659.1:1539-14741 GCA_027564055.1 Neptis clinioides
TTTATATATACCTAAATTATTTGTTGATTTTGTAAATAAATAAAGACTGATTGTTCTTTTAGTTGTAAATAAAAATATTTTTTTGTTGTTTATATAAAATATTGAGTAAAAAAAATTAATAGCGTTTCGATTTAGAAAAAAAATAATTGTTGTGTATTGAACAATGGTGTATGTTTTTTATGATACCATAAATAATGTAGTTTTCTATACTATAAAAAAGGACTATTTCTGCTAATTAAAATAATACAAAAAATGTATACCAAAAAGTAAGAAACCTTTTTTTTAAACATAAACATACAAAACATAGTCAGTGTCAAGAGAGGTTAAAAAAAACACTTAGGAGATTGAGCGGTAATTATTTAAAATTTAATTGATATTTGATGAATTTGAAATTAAATTTCTCCGGGATATGAAATTGACATTTAATATTAAATTGAATAATAAATTGATAGTAGTTAAGTACGATGAACACTTAAATTATTTTATGGATTTTTTAAATAAATTGAAGAGGTCCATCTTTTTTGATTTCCGAACAAGTTTTGTACAGAAACTTCCATCTCCTAATTTGATGACATTCGATATATAGGTACCGACACATACATTAATTTTTTTTCTGAAACGTAGATTACGTTGCGTTAAAGGATAATTGCGCATTGTACTACATGACTCTATTAGCTATTTTATTCTGCTAGCGAATTCTGCGCATTAAAGGTCAAACCCATACTTATGTGGCGAGAGCTATACCTATCTTTTTTATAATAGAAAACTACTTAGATAGCCATAGTTAGTGTATATTTAAATTGTGTACATAGTGTAGGTAGTCTTAGAAATTTTACACTAGCTTGTCACTGTTACATAATAAGTGTTCATTTAGAGCCTAAGTTCCATATATAATAATTAAAAAAAGTAAACATGTTTACAACTCGTATCGCGATATCATGAATAAAGGTCACGTGGTCTATTACTAGGATTTTTACTATTTGTACTATACCTGTAGATACAGAGAAAGTTTTGAAGTTGTACAATTTACACTATTGACTTGATTTGAATTAATAAAAAGTAAAATTTATCTGTGTTGTTTTTATTATTTATAATCTGTACTTTTACAATTCAATGCGATGCGATATTTACAAGTCGACTTGTCCGTTAATGAAGAACTCAAGAGTGAGTCGGATTAACGTATGAAACGCTCCTGACCGATTTCGGTCACAGAGGTCGATCCCATATTAGGGAGAGCAGCACCGACGCATGGATCATCTCACTTACCGGACAATCAAGTGAGCAGCCTTCATTATCCTAGCTAGTAGAAACAACAATTTTTAAATTGTTGTCCCTGCGGGATTCGAACGTATATGCGATATAATAAGTGCCAAAAATGTATTTTATATTTATTTGCATATTTGTTGACTGAAACATAAAAAAAGCATTGGGAATTGTTCACGAAAACTTAAGAGCATTTTTCCCCTAACTTTGTACTATAACTTATTGGTATTTTTTAGAGGTTTTATTAATGATTGTTATTTTAGTTAGTTTTTGATTTAAGATTTAGGGAGAATTATTTTTGAAAGTTGATCACACTAAAAAATATTTAGTTTTTCTGTTAATACTTGAATACTTGTTAATAACTTAATACTTACTTAAACTGTTAATACTTGAAAATTTTCATATCAAATATAGCATGATGTCGGTTTTAAGAATTTTTGAAACATCTCTAATTACAATCTAAAAATTTATTGATCAAATTACTTTGGGGACGTTAAAAAAAACACAAATTATATAAATATCAAGCAATATAATCCAACATTACAAAATAGTTATAACTTAACAAATGCTGTAAACAATTCAATATAAACATAGACACATGAGTCCCACAGACAGATCAGAAGAATTTGACACCTTGGCTGTCATCAAATTCCATCAGTTCACATTTACCTTTCACCTCCAATGATTTTAGTGCTTTAAGTAGGATATTCATATCTAGGCCATGGAATTCTGAAATAAAAAAAATTGGATAATAATATAACCACATAATATGATTGTTTTTTTGTAATGTAATACATAAATCTTGGTGGTAGAGGGTCTCTTCCCCAACTGGCTTGCAACAGCATACGAATCTGGCCACAAAGATCCTCTGACATGCTCCTGTCAAGTTGCAGACTTACCCTTTCCTTATCCTGTCGATGTTATGCTTCTTGTGGACTCTGTTTCACACTTGGGGTCCACAGAAACAATAGCATTAGTCTTTTCATTCCTCTTCCTTAAAGATGGCAACACAACGCCATCCATCACATCCATGGGTGACAGTGGCCACTTACCATCAGGTAAGATGTGTGCTCGTTTGCCATTTATGTACCATAAAATAATAGTGAATACATACCCTCTCCAACAGTATTTTCACCTTCCCTCAACTCAAAGAGTGTACAAACAGAATTATTTAAACCATTTAAACTTGCCCAATTATAAATCATATTACCCCACTCATCCAGGGAATGCCAGTAAATTTCCCACACATTCTTACTTTTATCTATTGGAGCTGCTTTCCCACTCTTCCCCATATCCTCTAGGATAGTAAGAACTGCTTCAGTAGATAACTTTCTATTAATGGTTTGATTATTGAATAATGGACTATTCTGTGATTCTCGTATGTCTATGGTTGACTGTTTGGTAGCTTTAAGGTAGTCTGATATTAGGTGTTGCCATGCATCTAACTGTTTTGCTCTTGTTTCGGAATGTGGTTGAATTCTGGAACAATAAAAAAAATAATTACTTATTTCTAAAACCTAAAAAACGGGAAGTGGGAATATAATTCCCCAATAAAACCAAAAAAAATATAATATTCCCTTTACTTCTTTAAAAAAAATCTTATACAAGAATTGTAACAGGTTGATTTTACTTTATTTAATACTTACATTGTTGTAAAGATTTTTCATATAATTCTAAAAGCTTTTGTTCAGTTTTTATTCTCTTTGTAAGACTTTTCATTGATTTCGGTTCTAAATCTGTGACGGATATTTTATAAAATACTTTCTTATCTCCAATCCTGATGTACGGATAAGGTTCATTGGATTCCAATGAGAATGCAATCATGATGGAACAGTCTTTGGCTACTGCCGATATTAGAGCTAGGTGTTGTGGTTCAATAGATTTAAAGAACTTTACTTGATCAGTTTTATTTTTTAAATCTAAATTATTTTCCTTCATGATGTTTAATAATAAAGGAACATATTCATATTCTTTTGCTTCTATACAACCAATATTTAAGCCTTCCGATAGCTTTTGCATTCTTAATAACTTATCAAGAAAGCTGTTATGATTTAAGTTCTGACTTTCAATACATTGTTCCGGCTTAGTATCAAATGTTATTTCTTCTAAACATTCATTTTTCTCATCACTCCTCAATATTTTAATGATAAAATCCAAAAATAAATTTGTATCAAATATATTGTTTGCTATTAAATTTTCAAATTCATTAAAATTTGATTTATCGCTGTAAATTATTGTTCCATTTTTAAAAATTTTCAAATTATTTTGTGGATTGTGTAATAAGCTAAGCAAGGCTTGTTTCATTCTTTTTCTCTCACCAGAAAATAAATCCAACGGGCAATAATTACTTATCTGTTCAATTTGTTTTTCTTGCAATTTTAAATGTTGTTTTAAACAATAATAACATTTTGAATATTTACTTAAATTAGCAGATAAAAATCCTTCTTTAGGTTTTATTTCTATACAATAGTTATCACTGTTTGTTGTAATAATAGTTAAGTTTGGAGTTTTAATGGCATAACGGCTAATTGTAGATTTTACTTTTCTATGGCTTGGGCGAACTTTTACAAGTCTTAATGACAATTCAACCAGTTCCTCATCTGACAACATTATGTTTTCTTGGTACCCATTACTCTCAAATAATAAAGGCGTCATAATAAAGTTTACGAAACTTATAGAATCACGTATATTTTTAATATTTACTTCACCATCTTTTATTAACCGAATTACATGTTTAGTATCTTTTAAAGTTATAACGATATGGGCATTCCCTTCGTTCAAATACTCCCATCGTTTACCAAGTAAACTCATTGTGTTTCTTTCAATTTAAATGTAAAAACAATAAATATTACTTACGTAAAGAACGGAGGGAAATTATACTGCCAGGGCCACTCGATTTCTGCCATTGCTTTTGTATGTGTTTCTAATTAGAGACGATGTTTATTATATTTTTCCTGTTATAAAACTAGGGCTTCTTTCTATAAATCCATTTCATTCAGCTGATAATGTCAAAATGAATTTAGTTTTGACATCTCGACAGATGACTCATGTTAGAAAACGTTCAATGCTTAATATGTAACAAAAGTTTGTTATTAAAATATAATAATAATCCAAGATATCTTTATAATTATAAATAATCACAACGATTAATATAAATAGTTGATTTTAACAATTTTAGGGAAAAGATGAGTTATCTATTTTGGTTTTTAAGCGGAGAGTCTCAACAAAATCAATTTCCCTTACAAGAAAATCACCTTCCTCAGGGTATAAGTAATATCTTACAACCTAACTCTGTTCAAAATTTTAATCAAGGTCAAAATTTACAGAGACCGTCCATTGATCAATTGACAAAAACAAGGAAACCGTGTATTCCGTCATGAAAGCGGCGTCGGTAACCTAGGTATAAATAGTCAAAATTATAATAGATTCAACACATTCGATACTCCATTTTCTAATCAATTTTTACCTTCTAATACATTTAACCAATTTAGTCCTGATGCTGAACTGCAACAATTATTAGCTCAATCTAGCCTTAATACAAGAGCACATGAAGATCTGAATATTGTTTCTAAAGTTTTGTCCTTGAATCATGGAATTCCCATCAATAATATTTCAAACAGACTAACATTTGACAGTCGAAGACATGTTAGAAGAACTTCATAATTTATTTAGCAGCTTTTATTAACCTAAATCAACACCTAATAAATGACCGTTATCTTAAATATGTTACACTTAAAATTGGATTAACTTACAGTCTCTAGACATCTATACACTTTAAACAAATCCAAAGAAATTGCAGTAACATAAGCATCAACAATATATCGTACAAAATATCATAACTAAGTTTGATTATAAGTATTTTTAAACGAAATAAAACTTGAGTTAATTTAAGGTATATACAAAATTTTATTTATTGTAAGATAATATTTTGCCATAAGTAGTTAAGCATAGATTATTCGATCATTAGAATATTATATTTTATGTACATTTATTTAGTAAACATATAGTCCTAGATTATATTAATGATCATATTTTTAATGTTATATATGACACATCTAAATCTTTAAATAGATTGTTGTGGCAATTATTTTAATAAAGAACGTAAAAGAGACAAAAACTTATGTACTATTCGATCGTCGATCGTCGTCGATCAAGATAGGTGGCCACTGAGTCAGTTATGTTTGTGGCGTCCTCTTATAATTAGAATCAATTTTGCATAAATAAATGAACATTTAACGTATGTAATCGATATACAAAATCTGCTTTTGATTTAATTTCAATCCCGTCAAAGTTACAACTGTTACGAACGTCTACAATAACACAATTCAACACCTATATCGCTGTGCTCTTGGGCCCATATTATTTTGGCGCCACTTTCACCCAGTTAACAGCCTCTTTCACACCTAAAGCAGATACTGAATACCGATCATATTATATCTATTACTAATTATTACATTGATTACATATCTATGTATAGTCGGCAACGTAATATACAATATGCATAAAATTTTAATTTGTTTGAAATTTTTTTTCTCGAATCTTTATTATTGAACATTAATGTCTAAAGATTTTTTTCATTTAGTGATTAGTTAAACCCATAAAATAATAAATTAAAAGTGCAAAATAAGGGAGGGAAATTCAAACTTGAAATACTCGTGCCATTGGGCAAACGATACGGAACGTAAGGTCACGCAATACATGACAGGATTTATCGGCATATTCTTGTGGTGCGTATAAGCAATTAGAACTGGAAAATGTATGAATTATGAAATAACCGAAACGCTTGTGGTCAACAAAAACGGGAAATGCCACGTGAAGTTATCTAAAATGCGTGCAATCTGGCAGCGTTTGAGCGGCTCTAATTTATTTAAAGTTTCCAATTTGACTTTAAAAATAAAATTGAATATTTATAATAATATTTTTTCAATGTTAATAAAGATGTAAATAATTAATTTAAGATATAAAAAAGACTTTTTAGATCCAAGAAATACGTGTCTCTTTAAAGTATAAACACAACTAATTAAGATAAAATAATATAATTGCCTTTCCGTTGGACTTTCATATCGGCTAGTAAGTGCTAAGTAATATGTCAACGATAAGAATGATGTCGAGCTTTAATGCAATTTAAATGTTCTAGGAGTTACTGGTAAAAGTGGTAAGACCGACGTGGCCGACTATACTTACATGCCTATTTACGGAAATAAATATTTAAAAATATTTACTTGTTCATATTTTTTAACAACTTATTGTAGTGTCCAATTATATAATATCTGCAATGTATTATTGTTATGATTGTAAATATTAAAATTATTATAATATGTTAAAAAATATTACAACTTTATTTTATTTCCCTTATCACTTCTTTCGCAGTTCTTATTTCCAAATCACTTAATTCATGTTTCTTTAACCCGTTGTCCGTTTTCGCAGTGTTGCCATAGGAGAATTATATAAACTACTATGTTGACATAAAATATGAATATGGACCGAGTAGTTTTATATCTTACATATTAAAGTAACTTAGTAATAATTTATTATTAAAGGTAACCCACAGAGATAGAGGTCAATGAAGTAAACATATTATATCTTTGGTATTCTGTGGATAATGGCTTTAGTAGAGATGAGCAAAAATTAAATAACATAGATATAAGTTATCGATATTTATTTGACAATATGGATGTTTTGATTTAGGCTTTATCAAAATAATGTATAACTTATGCGATGACTGTAGTTCTTATATAATGTTCGAGTTGATTTAATATTTGAGAATATAACCTCTTAACCTGACATCTGATTGTAAACTTGCGTCGAATGCAATTCCCATGCGTTTGCTATTTGTGAAAATAGTAAATGTTACGGATGAAACTGCCAATACTATAGAATCACGTAGTACGTGCAGTACAGTCACGATGCTTTTCCCCCACTGCACCGTTGATTTGATTAGAGATGTCGCGACATATTTTTCTTAAAAATTGATCTGATTCTAATTCATTAGTATCGATTTAATTGAAATCCCCATAAATTTATAAGAAATTACTCAAATGTTTAATAGCTACTTATTGATCCAAATTAACCATAGAGTATTTTACTTAAATCGAAAAATGATAACCAAGGATCTTAGCACGCAAATTTGTAGCCTTCAAATATGTCTGTTAAGATACCTTAACTTTGACAGTGTTTTAACGACGGTTTAATTACTTGATATTGCCAAATAAAAAAAAAATCTTCTAAAATAGAATGAAACCGTACATAGTAATGAAAACTGTAATAATAATATTAGCTATCGTTGTAACAATCTTGTTTTAATCCTTATTGTCAGCTCAATTCCGATTTTTACGGTAATCTAAATAATAATATAACTTTCTTTATGTCTAAAAAATAGCTTTTCACGATAATTCACATTAACGTATCGATAATCGGCATCCCTAGTTTTCATTTAAGTAAATTATCCTACTAACCAAAGTTTTTAGTTACCAAAGTAGATCATTATTCTTGTGTTGTCCATATTGTTTAGATACTAACAAAATCCACATCTTTCTAAAGTTTGTCAAGTCAATGTTTGAAATTTTCGCTTATACCGTACACTGTCTCTGTAATAGCTTTCTCCATTTCACGTGACATAGGCGGAGTTAAATGTGCACAACAGACACGCCTAAAATAAATAAAACCTAAAATTGAATTGAATTGATCATTTAATATTTATAATTTATATTACTTTACTAATTATAGATGTGTCAAAGATTCGTTATTGAAGTTAAAGGCCTTAATACCTAATCAAAATAATCTTTCTTAAGTGTCAAATATTATTATGGTTGTTCTTGACACCATGGAAGGTGTAGGAAACTTGGAAGAAGAGGCACTAAAGAGGAAAGAGAGGCTTAAAAATCTTAAACGAAAAGCTCCAGTTAATGATGATCCTGCGGGAGAGGAGACTCAAACAGAAGCTAGGGTACTTCCAAAGTAAGTAAACTCCTATTTATTATGTTCTTTCCAGATATTATTTAATATAGTGGTAAATAAAAAAAAACTCATTTCAAGGGTATTCTTATACAGAAATACTTAATGTCTTTTTAAATTACTTTTCAAGATACCTTTAATAATTCACTAAAAATGTTATATTAACTAGAATAGCGGATGCCTCCAGCTAGGTTTTAAAAAAAAACTTTTTCTTCAGTAATACTTTTCAAATATAAAAATTATTGAAATCATTTTCACCCTTTTAATTAGAGATTTTTTTACATTTTTAGACCAAAGTTTAGAAGCTACAAACCACAAGATGAAGATCTACAAAAAGAAAAAGTAGATGATGCCGAACCAACATTAGTTGATGAAGAAGTTAAAGATTTAGTTGAAGCTGGTAAAGAGAAGGTATTTTCATTTTTTACAAATAACTTTCTCAATAATTCTGCAATAAACTTTTAAATGTAATTCCTTATTACTAATAATATTGGTAATATTCTTGGCTATTATAATGAAATTATTTGGACATATTTGACAAATTTCTTCTATTTAAAATATCAGTCTAAAACTGTAGTATTGCTTAGGCAGCAATTGTTGCTAAAGTTACTTAGTATTTGTACTGGATGACAAATATACTACTATTACCCAACCCTACGTCTCAGAGACACTAAGTAGCTCCACAGCCGAAAGTGTTATCGTTCCAGTAGTGAATGATCATCTAATTAATCAATGTATTTGCTATATCCAAATAAAGCTCATATCTGTTAAGTAGCCACCTGTGAGACACTGTCTACGTTAGTACTTAACATGTCACTCCAAACAAGTATTTATTTAATGTTTCAGGTAGTATTACAAGATCTAGATATATCCAGCCTAGCTCCTCGAAAACCTGATTGGGATTTGAAAAGAGATGTTGCCAAGAAATTAGAAAAATTAGAAAGAAGAACACAGAAAGCAATTGCAGAATTAATTTGGGAGAGATTAAAACAAGGAAATGAAGAGAATTTAAGTGCTATGGTATCTATGAATGATACGAAAGCTACAGAGGATGACTGAAAATAGTATTTGTTGATAAGTTTATGGATATTGATAGTGCCAACATTTCAACCATTTCACTAAATATTATAGAGCAATGGAAGATGAAGAAATTCTTTGTTACAAACATGATATTAAGTTAAAATGGGTAATTTCTTATAACATAAATAGTATTAGTATATATATACCATGCATAGCTGAATATTATGTAATGACTGGTACATTTAATATGTATTTGTTCATACATGAAATGTGTTTGATGGGTTTCCCAACAATCTATGTTCTAATGTGCTGCATTTTCCTTTTAATACAGATAAAAGGCATATTTTACACAAATTCCATATAAGTAGAATAAATACGATTTATCCAGTACTACTAAGAGTTTCCTTATAATATAATTTAAATAAAACCAGTATGTCTAGTATATCTATTTTTCTCTTTATTCCTAGAATAGCTAAAATCACAGTTAACATAGGCATGTTTATTACTAGTAATATATGTACACATAAGCAAAAGATTGCAGTATAATATATAATGTTTGCTTACTAAATAATTAAAAAGATCTATAACAAAGTAAACACAATATATTTGCAAGCTTTTCACAAAACATTTTTAAGTTATGTCACATGGCAAAATTCAGACCAGTCGGATTGAGTACCAATAACTAAATCCCTGATGATATATAATAAATAGAAAAGGTGTATTTCTTAGAATTAACATGAATAATAATATGATTAGATGCTTTATATTTAAAATCTATTTCTAATTTTTTAATAAGTACATACCAGTAGCGAAGAGTAAATTTTTACTAAGGGGCAGCCAGTTCGAAAAAAAGGAATAAAAAGTGCATGGTCATAGGTGAGAAATATAATTATTATTATCATATACATAATTATTTTCGATTTGAAAGCTAGATCCTTATAGTTATAGGTACATAAACAGTTTATTTTTGTTATTATATTATTTTTATAATTATATCTTGAAATAATATTTCACAGCAACTATTAAACAGTAGACTAATTGTATTAAAGCAAATTTGAAGACCTTACTTGATCAACTAACAACATAAATTCTAACACTTTGGTGCACAAATTAGTTCAATAAGCATTATAATAATAATCAATAGCAAGTACTAAGAATAATATTTAATTCAAATAGAATTAAAATTATGAATACAGTACATAAACAAAACCATAATACACGATAAAGACAAGGACTTTTTCTGAAACAAAACATCAATATAAATTACAACTACATTCATAGTCAAATTACAAATTTTTGATAATTTTGAAATATTTTAAGTTTAGTCTCGTGAATTTAAAACTTTTAACTTCTTATTCTTAAAGCTCAACCTACAATAGTGCATAATAAGCCGATGTCCCGACAGCCGACTTGTACTAGTAAGCAAAATTGCGCGATTTTTATTCGTAGAAAAGGAAGAGACGGGTAGAAAGTTAGTCAAACCGACGTGACGTTGGGTCATGCGTCATGAGAACAGATTCGGGTGGCGATTCTGATTTCTAATAACGAAGCTAGGCTGCATGAGGTTGATATCTAAAAAATATCATTGCAATGAGTTTACTAAACTAACCCTGCAGGAGTTTTCTATTATTCTTCTTTATTTGCGAAACTTGTTTAATATAAAATTAGACTAAAGTAGTTTTTATTAATATAAGTAAGCAGTAAATAAGTAAGGTTTTTAGGGTAACATAGAAACAAAGAGTGAAGCAGCCTACGTGACGTCACGCAACGTGGCCCTCCGTAACGAGCTGGACATGTACGCGTATGTCCTCAACTGCAAGTCCTTCCCCGGAGTCCAGACCAGGCATAAAGACATTGACGTTTGTATTATTAGGTAAGTTATTTACGAGACTACGTCTCAAAAACAAAGGTATTATACTGTACAGCCTTGTCTTTAAATTAAATCCTAACACCATAGAATATGCATATGAATATGGAATTTTGGTCAAAGATGGATTTATAGATTAGCAACACTGACAGAGGTAAAATTCAACAATGCTTACCAACAGCAAGTACCAGGGCAACATAATGCTATAAGAGATACATCGCTAGTAGAGACGAGTTGTATACTTTATGATATCCTTGTATTTCGTGTTATAATTTATACCAATATACGGATGTAACGCCTTTTAGTTACGTAACGGAATATTACCGAAAGTCACGTGACTTCGTTTCAATTATTGTAAATCAAAAAACGTATGATAACCAAATCATGCGATACAGTTAGGTGTTGCAGCATATCTATCAGCTCCACACAACATTCAAACAAGGCAAAGGTATTACACCGTACAGCCTTGTCTTTAAATTGAATCCTTTCATCATAAAATATGCGGATATTTTATCAAATTATTTATTTAGATTTATTAGATTGGCAACACTGGCACAGGGGCATAATTCAACAATGCTTACCAACAGCAAGTACCAGGGCAACATAATGCTAAAAGAGATACATCGCTAATAGAGAAGAATTGTATCCTAACTAATCCTAACAAACAAAGCTTTATAATTCAGCTTTATAATATTAGTAAGTAAAGATAACTAACCGAACGGCGAGACTTCATTCGTGTGATGCTCCATTCCTATGGGTCGCAGCATGATGTTATATAGCTTAAAACCTTCCTTGATAAATGTACTATCTAACACAAAAAAAATTTTCAATTCTATTTAATAATTCCTGAGATTAGCCCGTTCAAACAAACTCATCAGCTTTATAACATAAGTATAGATAATAATAATATTTAAAATGTTTTAGCCCAACGTAGCTTCTAAAACAACAAGTATAGAATACTCTCTGTTACATAACAAAGGTATATACGGTTTACGTGTATATGGCAACATTTTTATCACATGAATATTGTGTTCACGGAAATAACTGTCATATTTCATTATTTCCCAAGCGCTTGGGATGTCATGTATTGATATTTCACGTTATTTTCCAGTGTTGCTATAAATCGGAGATACGGTTTAAATATTTGGAAAATTTTGTCTGTATACGGTGTTTATTTAAGCTGTAATAATAATTCAAAATGTTGTACGTTTGTCTGTGTATACAGTTTCAAAAAGAAATGTCTAACATTTTTATATCAGTACTAGCCGACGCGGCTTCAACCGCGCGATGCTCCACTCCTATGGGTCGCAGCGTGATATTATATTGTCTAAAGCCTTCTTCGATAAATGGACTAACCAAGACAAAAACAATTGCGCTATTCGTAAAAGTAATTCCCGAGATTAGCGCGTTCAAACAAACAAACTCTTCAGCTTTATTATATTATTATAGATTTGAATTTGATTTTTTTTGTAAATCTAAAAAAATATTTAAAAAAAAATAATTGTATTTTATTCACACACGTTCTTATAAAAAAAGTTTTTAAGCAGGTGAAAATGACAACTTCACTCTTAATCCAATATGGCGGATATTTCAAAATGGCGTACTTGTTACTTATTATGTATACTTATAATTACGCTATCAAATGAAAGGATTTACAGAAAAAATGCGAAAAATAAATAAATACCACTCTAAATCCAATATGGCGGACCACTGAAGATGGCGAACTTGTTATTTTTTATGCACGCTCATGATATGGTTATCAAATGATTTACTGAGAAAACTATGAAAAATAATTTGATATCACTCTCAGTCCAATATGGCGGACAATTCAACATGGTGGACTATGATATGGGTAACAACTGAAATGGTTCCCTGAGAAAAACAGGAAAATATAATGATATCATCACTCTTTAACTAATTGGCGGATATCTCAAGATGGCGGACTTGTTATTTATTACGCTCATAATATGCATATCAAATGATTTACTGCAAAGAATTAAAAAAAAATAAATTACTATCAGTCTAAATCCAATATGGCGGACAGTTCAAGATGGTGTTCTATGGAATGGATAATAAATGAAATGATTCCCAAGAAAAA
>JAOPUB010054760.1:0-14735 GCA_027564055.1 Neptis clinioides
GATCTCTGGGACAGTGTGATGAACTATGGCCTAACTCCCCTTCCCATTCTGAGCAGGAGACCCGGATCAACAGTGGGCCATCGAAGGGTTGTGATGATGTTGATGAATCTCTGAAATGTTCTCTCTGAATAAATTTAAAAGTAGATAGCTTATATTATTGATGGTGTGACTAAGGCTACTTTTATTTTAGAAAAAAAATTGAGTTCTGTGACAACTTAATACATCTCAGCGAGGCGAGGGAGTATGAAGTTTAGGAAACGATATTGGAAAATAACTAGTGATGCGGATCGTGCGGCTGTTTGTTTTAATTAAGTAATGACACTGACTAATTACTCCACTCTGCTCATAATAACTGTAATTGATATTACTGAGGTGGAATAAAAATAAAATTGGCCAAGCGCGAGTGGGACGCGCGTTGAGAGTTCCGTACAATTTGAATTAAGGGACAAATTTATCTTTAGTGAGAAAAACTGTCTCTTAATTAGCCATTTAAATATTAAGTAAGCCGATTTTTTGCAATTATCAACCCCCTCCGACCTCTATGTCAGCACAGCCCCCTCCATACTTACGTATACATTGATGCATGTTTTTTTTCACAACTTATTTTCTGTCTATGCAACCATGCAGATCTCACCCTCCCCCATGTCATCAAAAGTAAACAAATCAAAGACTCTCCCCGCTCTCTACAATACCTATATAATACTTGAACGGTCCCTAATTTGAGTGAACGTTGGTAGCATTGATTTATATATATTGATTGAAGGAAAACAATCAATTATTTTATTTTTTATTTATATATCTTTATTGTACACCAGAAACAACTTAAATAATAAAACATAATTAAACACAGTTTGCTGTGATATACAATTATTCAAATATTAACGACTAAAGATTAGTAACGCTAACGACATATTGTATTGGGTTAATCGTTAACGCGACTTTTACTCATTCTGTTATGAAATAATGAACTAGCTCTTACAACCTAGTTCTTTCGAGAACTAGATAAGACTACTGAATGGTTCCACTTTTAATATCTTGGATACAAATTCTCTAGAAGCTATTAAGAATCAGAACATGCTATTAAGAGTAGCGCTCGTAACTGTTAACAAAATATATGTATCACTTATACAGAAAAATACATAACTACTTTAATTATATAATATAACTTAGGTTAAGTTATCTATTTTTAACTATTTATTATTTATACATTTATAACGACTATTTATATTCAAACTAAATAAAAGTGGATCCGCGCACATTGCTCATTAGTGTTCGGCTAGCGGTATATGCGCGCGTATCCACTCGCTGAAGAAGACCTCCGGAAGCGGTTGAAACTATAGTACTGTATTACTAAATCCGAAAGAAGTTACCGTTAGTAGAAAGAGTTTTACCGTATAATTAAACAATTCTTTTTAAAATCTTTTATTTTTTTTCGTATCCCTATCTTCTTGCAACTCCCTATGAGAATTCCATAGGGAAGTATCGTTCATTCTTTACCTCATGCTCCTAATATATTATTATTATATGATTTGTTGTATTTTTATTATATGTCCCGACTGCAATCATCTAGCGCATTTATTACTGCATTTAATCGGTATCATGTCGTATATCGTAGATCTTATATAATTAATCTGTAGTGTCCCACACTAAATACTAGTAATCCTGTCTATGGGAAAAGTCGCGTGTCATCTGTATCTGTCAAATAAATGTCAAAGTTGACACAATGCAATGTTGAACTTCTTGTTAGCCGAAAAAACTGCGATGATTTATATGTATTTTTGTTAATAAGGTGACATAGAGTAAAGTGTTTCACAAATATTTTATAAGACCTTGTTATAACTGCGTGTGCAAACAAATAAATATGTCGGACAATGATGATGATTATATGTGTGAAGAGGAAGAGGATTACGGCTTGGTATGTTACTGTTTGTTACTTAATTCTGCATAATATTATACTTGACTGTAATATTTTGTTGTATACATTGTATAGTGAGAAGTATAGGTGTGATATTTTCACTCCTCCAAACCTCCGCCAGGATTCAATCATTACATGTGCCTTTGGCATACTCATCCATAATTTGTTTTTACTATTATTAGTGCTAGTACTCTTTGTGCTTTTCTTAATTCTCTTAAATTATTGTTCATAAACCAAATTATCTATTTCTTAGATGTCTTCTCAGCCAGTGAGTTTAACATGTATTTAAGATAAAAATCTTACTAAAGTAATAAAATTTTACGATGAAAAAATCTCTCAAAATGTATTTTTTATTTATACTCTTTATTGTACACCAAAGATTTACAAGATAATTGTGATTATTACAATTAAAATAAATGGTTAACAAAAGGCGGTCTTATGGCTTATTAGAAGAGAAAATACTCGTAAGGTATCTAACCCACATCCATGCCAAAGTTCACCATCTCTATCACATGTAGGTTATACTCTAAAGTGTGCTATTGTATTGTTTATAAATCCTTACTTCAGAAACTATCAGTGCAATTATAGCTCTTTAATTATATTTTAGGTCTAAACTATGAAATTTAAAGTAAAATTTGATTGATACTAATTTTGCCTTAGTCTGTTGAAAAATGGCTCATACATAAATTATTCTTACAGGAATACTCTGAAGACAGTAACACAGAGCCGGATGTAGATCTTGAGAACCAATACTACAACAGCAAAGCTCTTAAGGAAGATGAGCCTCAAGCAGCATTACTTAGCTTCCAAAAAGTCCTAGAACTTGAAGGTGGTGACAAAGGAGAATGGGGATTTAAGGCTTTAAAGCAAATGATTAAAATTAATTTTAAACTGGTAAATCTAAAAATTTAAATTTATTATGAACCATCTATATAGATATTTTTAATGATGAATATTGTAAATTGAAAAACGGTTATATAAATTTAATGATATTTAATGATATGATATTTAAATATTATTTTATTTCAGAGTAATTTCACCGAAATGATGTCTCGATACAAGCAACTCCTGACATACATCAAGAGTGCAGTCACAAGAAACCATTCAGAAAAGTCAATTAACTCTATCCTTGATTACATATCTACATCTAGAAATGTGTGTATATTCTGTAATTTTTATTAATATTGATAGTATTAAGTTACAAATTCTACTTAACTGATTTTGATTTGTCTTGTGATCATAATTTTTATGATTCGCACCGCTTCACACTGGTGCAATTTACCACTTATATTAGATTTATCAAAAACAGATTCAATTCTCAATATATTGCTTGTTCAATTCTCAATATATTGCTAGTTGCTAAAATATTTAAGTGGTGAAGACACAACATATTTTATCATTATGTTGCGGGAACCTAAAATTTTTTTGGAATAAAAAGAAGTCTATATGTTAATCCAGGTTATAAACTATCTTTGGGCAAAATTTATTTGAAATCTGTTTAGCCATCATCACATGATTGAGTAACAAACATACAAACTTTCACTTTTATAATATCAGTAAGATAGTGAGTTAGAAAGATTCTAGAATGAAATTGTATATTTAATTTAATTCTAAACACAGATGGAGTTACTACAAGACTTTTATGAAACAACACTAGAGGCTTTGAAGGATGCCAAGAATGACAGGCTGTGGTTCAAAACTAATACAAAACTTGGCAAATTGTATTATGATAGAGGAGATTTTAATAAATTAGCCAAGATACTAAAACAATTACATCAAAGCTGTCAAGTAAGTCAAACCTTTTTTAGTTGAAAAGGTTCATATTAGAATATGCAATTAAGCCAGTCATTATTCAAGATTTTACCAGGACTCAATGTGACCGTAAATATTATTTAGTGTTAGATATAAAGATAAACTAGAAACTAAATACTGCTATTTTTTTAACATTCTACTCAACTTTCGGCTCCTAAAATAATTTATTTTGAGAAACATATGTCAATTAATAATACTACACCCACTGATAGAATTTTTTTCTACTACCTCTTATAATAAGTAGAAGTTTTTGAAATTGACTGCATTTCGAAAACGAAACTCTCTTGTTCCTTTACTTAAGGAACTTAGGTGTATTCATATAAATTGATATTTGCTACTGTTTTTCGCTGCTGTTCCGTGACATCGTAAACAATCGTAATCTATCATTTGACAATTAAACTGCCATAGAGGTGACCTCATTCTTTATTTAGCCATTAAAATATTTTAAATGTATCATAATATGCAGCTTTTTAAAAATAATAATTATTACAAATTAAAAGTTTTTTTATGTCACACGATATCTTAAAACTAAAGTAAAAAGCACAAAATGAAACCTATTCTAAACTAGCAGCAATTTTTAAGTGAGTACACAGATGTACTCACCTAACTATTGTTGTATAAGTCTTGTCCGCGTGGAATGGTGGCCTCCTGTCACTAGTGGAAGCGATCAGACTCGATGTTACCTAATACTGATATTAAAAGTATAATTTATTTATTTAGTTTTGATCAAAGAAAGCAAAGCAAGGTAAAGGTCATTCAAGCAAGCAAGCTCTATTGGTAGATATTTCTATTGTAGAGATAAGTCATCCTTTGTACACATTATTTAAAGTAAGATACTGTTGGTAAACTTTTTTATTTGTTACATAAATAATTAAATAAGCAAAGCATATTTTTGTGAAAAATTAATGTATTGGCTAAATATGTAGAAATAATTATTGTATCTGGATATCTATATTAGTATACCTATTAGTTTTTTATAAATTTATTGTTTTTTAAATATATATATTAAAGACATGGAAATAAATTAAAGGAAGAGAAATATAATTTTTATGTGTGAGAATATCTACATTTATTTTATTTACTTTGCTGAATATATTTGTATGATGTAGTATTTTTGAGGTAGTAGAAAAAATATCGTTCATACCGACACACAACGACATTTCTTACCCTCAGTAATAAATCTTTCACTAGCAACATCCATCGGGTAAGCGTTTTATTATTTGCGGTATGAAATATATTATTAAGTATTCATAATAATTTTGAATAAACGTATGTAGCTCGTTATTTAAAATTTACATAAAGTTGATTAGTTTATATATATTTTAGACTGATGAAGGTGAAGACGATCTCAAGAAGGGCACACAGCTTCTAGAAATATACGCACTAGAGATACAAATGTATACAGCACAAAAAAACAATAAGAAACTGAAGGCTCTCTATGAACAATCTCTACATATTAAGTCTGCAATACCGCACCCGCTTATCATGGGAGTTATTAGAGGTAAATATTATGCATTTTAATTATTATTACCACGGGTCAATTGTGCCCGGATCTTAAGGAGGAGTGCACGGAGAGGTAAATCACGCGTAGAGGTCCTTTAGAAAATTTCATTTAAAATGTTATTTTAAATTGTCTAAAAAGAGACAGACTCCATTTTTCCCTATCTTGAGCCACATTTAGCCAATGAGGGCCAGCCGTTTTAATAATATCGTCCTCCCATCTTCTATGGGGTCCACCTCTCCGACGATATCCTATAGGACCTTCCCATGGCCACATATGGAAACTAATAATGCTGGTTATGGCATAGCGTCTACCCAACAATGTTTTTATACATTGAAAGATGGGTAGATGGAGACTTCATCAATGGGCCCCTTGAAACGTCGCTTGTACGGTGTAACTTGAGGGTTACATTTACTGAGCGGCTTAAGGGAAGAGATGTGCACTCCGTATTCTCTTAGAAGTTAACTTAATTCTTACTAAATTTTCTGATAATATTTTATATAAGAAAGTTCTAAAAATTATTTACTAAAACGTCAAAAGTTTTTTACTATAAACTCTGTTTCAGAGTGCGGTGGAAAAATGCATTTGCGTGAAGGAGAATTTGAGAAAGCTCATACAGACTTCTTTGAGGCATTCAAGAACTATGATGAATCTGGCAGCCCAAGACGCACCACATGCCTTAAATATTTAGTATTAGCTAATATGTAAGTAGAGTTCCGCTGACAGCGGTCACGCACGTATATACTCTGACTTAATTAATTCTTAAATATTTATTATTTCAATAATTCTAGTGCACATTTTATAAAAACGTAAAGTCTGTGTTGTGTATATTTACAATTAGTGTTATCTTTGCAAATAAACATAATACAGTAGTGAAAAATAGACAAAATAATAAACTGTGACTTTAACTTTTACGTTATTCACGGAAATAAGGAAGCTTAATAATTGTGATGATTTCTAATCTTTTCCTGATTTTCTGAGTGTGTGAACAATTTAATATTCTAATGGTGTTGTGATATGATAATTTTAAGAAACAGTAAAAATTTAATTTGAAATAAATGATGAAATATAAAAATTCACCCTCACTTGAATTAACAATATAAAAATAAAACAAGCTCAATATACTGAACATTAAATTTACAACTGTTATAACGAAGCGTATAGCCCGGTGTGCCCGCTCCAGTATTGAATGATACGATTCTTATTGTCGTGAGTTCAAATCCAAGCAGATCAAAATTTTTATAATTTCTTTTTTTTTTTTTGTATATAAACAATATTATGGATACAGATGATGAAAATATAACACTACGCAAAAAACGAATCGCTTCACCATTCGTTGATTCAAGTTCGACTTCATTATTTGACAATACGACACTAACTGACCCAAGAACTTCTATTGATGGAGTTTCTACTTTTCGTTCTTGTTGCAATAGCTTGGATGACAAATATATTTCACCTGATGATATTACACTTGCGTACCAAGAAATAGAACACTTAAAAAATGAAAACCAATATCTTAGAACTGAACTGGAAAGATGTCTTAAGATATTAGAGAAAGATGTTGTTCAACCACCTAAAACACCATCGACTCACAATGCATCCCGCAGCTTCTCTACTCCAACAGATAAACAATTTTTACCAACAGAAACTATAAACACCTCACCTATAATTTCATACAGCCAGAATTCTAATTTAGAGCAGCAAACATCACCCATTATGCTGGTTCCAACAGATAATAATAATAAAAGTAATAATGACTGTAAAATAAATATGATAAAAAGTTATAATAACGAAGTAAAACAACACAAAGTGAAGAATAAAATAGTAATCTTGGCAGACCAACAAGGATTTCAAGTTCAAAAAAATTTACAAGAATTGATTGGTGAAAAATATGATGTGACTTGTTTCAGTAAACCAAATGCACAACTATCAGATGTTCTTACTTCAGAAAAAACCACAATATCTGCGCTAACAGCAAAAGATTTTATTATCATTCTGGCGGGTATCAACGATAGAAATCCTTATGAATTCCAATACTCAGTCAGGAACTATTTAAAAAATGTCTCTAACACAAATGTATTGATCTCGGAAGTACCGTATAGCAACTATCTAAATGAGAGAAAATTAAATTATGAACTCAAATTCATCATTAATCAGTTTAATAATGCAACATTTGTTAATATGAATTATGGTCATTTCTTACCACGCCGTCATTATTTTGCCGTACAACTATGTCGATCATTACTTAGGGAAATATTACACATAGAATATAAATTAAATTACTATGCATACATTAAGCAAAAAAATGTCACACGACAAAATTTTCACATGGTTGACAAAAGTACTCAGACAGAAATTATCGATAATAATAATGTTACAATAGATCAATCACAAACAAATCAGTTCCCTAATGATCGAAATAGTTTTTTTCGTGTATAATAAAATAAACATTTTACACCAAAATATTAATGGACTCATAAATAAATCAGACTTACTCCTAATAATGTTAGATTCAATCGAAGATCAAATAAAACATGTTGACATCCTTTGCATTACCGAGCACAATATGATTGCTGCTGACACGAGAATGTTAAATATAAAAAATTTCCACTTGGCCATGTTTTTTGCAAGAAACAATAGACGAGGAGGTTCATGCATATTAGTTCGAAACATGCATAAATTCAAACCTTTGACTGAAATTAGAAATTTCAGTATTAGTAGCGTAATTGAATGTTGTGCTATCGAGTTAATAGAACATAAAATTATAGTTATATGCATATATAGACCGCCTAAAACCTCTCAGAGTGATATAGAAACTTTTTTTCACAATTTTACTAGTATCTTAAAAAAAGTCTGTTTTAGTAAAAAGGTTATTATTTGCGGTGATTTTAACATTAACACTTTAATAAAAACAAAAGAGTCGGATACTTTTTTAGAATACTGTCACACTTATAATCTAAAGCTTGCTTTTAATGAACCGACAAGATTGAGTAGCGGTACTTGTTTAGATAATATGTTACATAACATAAAAGGCTGCAGTAGTGAAATCTTTGAGTATGCTTTATCTGATCATACTGCACAATTGCTGACTTGCTCGATACGTTTAAGTTATTCCGTTAATTACTGGTACAGAGATATATACGACTATAGTAAAGAAAATTTAGAAAAGTTCAAATTATGTTTAAGTTCTTTAAGTTTTAACGAGGTTTATGCTTCTAATAATACAGAATCTGCATTTGACTGTTTCTATGAATTGTTTTCTCTCTTTTACTCTCTCTGCTTTCCTCAAATAAGGATTAGATGTAATATAAATAAGAAATTGACATGGCTCTCAAGAGGCATTAAAGAATGCTCAAAACGAAAACGAATACTATTGTGGCAGTACAGAAGAAAACGTTCTGTGAGTAATAAAATTAAGTTCAAAGGCTATGCAGATCGTTTAAATAAAATAATCAAGCTAACTCAAAAAGCTAAAAATTCATTTGCCATAAACTCAGCCACTAATAAATCGAAAGCTGTGTGGAATATAGTCAATAACAATTTAAATATCAATGCTCCTAGAGAAGATATACAATGTATTAAATATAATTTTAATATTGTCAACGAACCTGCAGAAATTGCAAATTCTTTCAATGACTTTTTCATCGACTTAGTAAGTAACAATAATCCGATCAATTCTACTTTAACAATCCCATATAAAATTAATTATACAAATTCTAATTCCCTATTTCTCTGCCCTACTACACATCTTGACACATACAGAATTATTAAATCACTCAAGAGTACAAATAGCACTGGATATGATGGAATATCAACTAAAGTACTAAAGTATGTTGCTAATATAATTTCTCCCGTCTTAAGTTTTATTATCAACAAATGTATCTCTGATGGAATATACCCAGACAAATTAAAAACCGTCATCCTAAAACCACTTTTTAAAAAAAGCGACAAGGAAGACATGAATAACTATAGACCTATCGCTCTTGTTCCGACTTTGTCTAAAATATTTGAGAAGGTTATACACGAAAAATTATACAATTACTTTGAGAAAAATAATATATTTTCTACAGAACAAATGGGATTTCGCAAAAATAGAAACATAAACTTAGCAGCTTATAATCTTTTGAAATCGATTATGTTAAATTTAAATAATAAAGATTTAGTATGTATGTTATCAATGGATTTGACAAAAGCATTTGATTTTGTTAATCACGAAATTCTATTGAGAAAACTTGAGTGTTATGGAGTTAGAGGAAATTCACTTGATCTTATAAAATCATATTTAACTAATAGAAGACAAATAACACAAATTTCGAGAGTCTGCTCTGAGGGAAAGAATTTTAAACAAATTAACTATTTTTCAAAAACAAGACCTATTCAATACGGGGTACCTCAAGGCAGCATTTTAGGTCCCCTATTCTTTTTAATTTACATTAACGACTTGCCTAAAACTACTTCTCATGACATGGTTATGTTCGCAGACGATAGCACCGTTGTATTTGCAAACAAAGATATAAATGTACTTAAAACTGACATTAGTTTCACTTTAGAAAATATTATTTATTGGCTTAAATGTAATAATTTAATAATAAATTTGGAAAAAACTAATTTAATGCTCTTTGGACATCAAAAAACTGTAAGAGATTTAGATATACGCTACAATAATAAGAAAATTAATGAGACATTAGAAACTAAATTTTTGGGATTAAATATTGATAATAATATTAAATGGAAGGCTCACATTCAATTAGTTTGTAACAAGCTAGGACAATTCTCATACGCCTTATATATGTTGTGAAAACTAGTAAATATATCAGCCATACTAACAGCCTATCATGCGTATGTCGTGTCATCCCTAAGGTTTGGGTTAATATTTTGGGGCAATTCCACAGAGAAATTAAAAATTTTTAAGGCGCAAAAGAAGTGTATTAGAGCAATGTTTGGACTAAAGAATATAGAAAGTTGCAAAGAATATTTTAAAACTCACAAAATTCTAACGTTTCCTAGTCTATTTATTTACGAGTCCATTCATTGTTTTCATTAAATGTAATTTAGAACTGTTCGAAATCTTAGAGTGTAGAAGGCACATGCATAAAATTCACTGCCCCCATGTGAAATCGAATATAAATCGAAAATAAAAGTTTCTTTTGTATTGGACCACAACTTTACAATCATCTTCCGATGTCCATTATTCAGATACAACAAATATCTCTGTTTAAACGTAAACTGAAATCTCTATTGTTGGATAAGACATATTATGACATTAACGAATATTTAAATGACAAAATGTAAATGATCAATTTTTTATGTATTAGACTGATATGAATTTTTATTTTAATTGTATTTTGACTGAATTTTAATGTTAACTACAACATGTATTCATAGGACAACTGTTAAATGTTGCATGCCATAAGGCCGAATATAGTTGACCACACTAGTTATATAAGTTTACATCTTTGTTATACCTATATTCGCAATAAATAAAATTTGAATTTGAAAATTTGAATTTATATCCTGGATTGACATATAGGCTACTTTTATCCCGGAATAATTTGGTGTACCCCCGGGACAATCATAAAATATATATATTGTAATAAGCCCCTAGAGATTTTTATTTAGCAACAATATGCTGAATTAAATCTTTTTAATAAATCTAAGTATCATAAACGCGACAAACTAGACCCGTGCGAAGCCGGGGAGGGTTGACTAGTTGAAAATAATACAATAAGATATTTTTTTATAGAAGGACTAGCAGTAAAGTTAAAAAGCCCAAATGAAACCTATTCTAAACTAACTGCAATAGTTAGGTGAGCACATAGTACACAGATGTCTTGTCCGCGTGGAAAGGTGGCAAGAATGCTAGCTGCATTGATAATGAGATTAATTTAATTCACGTAAATATACATAGATTTGCCTTCGATCTTTGGTCATTTCACTGAGTCAGCAATGTTTGGGACTCCACGAGCTCGTTCGTTACAGCATGACGTGAGGCTCATGAGACCCTGTCTATCTTCACAGTACCGGTCCAAGGAGCAAGTGGAGTGGCTGCTTAAGGTGCCAATTAATACAATAAGGTTGCTAGAGGCTGTCCACAACTCCGTCTTTATTAAAGGACTTAGAAAAACCTCGCTTTAGCGATCTAATACCAGCACTGGAAATTCTTTAGTTTTTAATAATCCGCCACGTAAGTATAGGTTACTTAGTAGGGAATAGGGATTTTTTGTACAAGCGTAGGGCGTGAGTAGTCTATCACATGCGACAAAAAACACCAGGGATGAAACTGCAAATACGGTCACGTAGTAGGTTCAGTTCAAAGGGGACATTGTGACCCAGTGATTATTATCGAAGAATAAAAAAGCTAAAGAAATATCCGTTCTATTAACTTACCCCGGCAGTATGATTTGACGGAATGTTGATAAGATACCAATAATAATACAGAGGTTGGATTCTATAGCACTTCTCGTCATTCTTTGGACATTCAATCTTCTTGCAGCGACTGAAACATTAGTTGGGTAATATTTGAATAAGCATAATAAAAAACATTATTTTGAAACGATGCGATTCAAGACACACGGATATTGTTGGACTAAACTAAACACCGTACGAAAGAGAAAGAATATGAAGGTTCCGGCGACAGCGTTATTGAAATTTTCATCGTAGTAGTCACTTAACTACCTTTACCATAATATGGCTATCTGTGGTTTTCCTGGTCAGTTCCACTTCACCAAATGATAAATTCTGTTTGCAAATGCTTGAAACCCTTCCGAAAATAAAAATCACTATACGTTTGCATATAACTTTTGAGGAGTTCCCTCGATTCCTCCAAGATCCCATCATCCTGATGGAATAATCATGATCTCTGTCATGGCGGCGTATTTATTTGCTTAGTTTTTATTATTATGTTGGCACACCGATTATCTGATAACTTTTGTTCCTATTAGAACGCTTATCAAATCAATGCTACCAACGTTAACTCAAATTAGTGTTGCCAGCATCATAACTAACAATAACATAACTAGACCCGCGCGATTACATCTGCCTAATGCTTCGCTCCTATGGGTCGTAGCGTGATGTTTTATAACCTATATACATCCTCGATAAATGGACAATCCAACAAAAAAAGAATTTTTCAATTCAAGACTCTTCAGCATTATAATATTTTCCTATTGGTTGATTTACGTCCCCCTCCATATACGTATTTTTAGGTTTTGATTTCCTTGCGATAGTCAGCTGAATCTTTTGATTAATCGTCTTAATTTTTCCTACGCTCAACTATATCTCAATTCGTAATCTATGGTCTATGGATAGATTACGGATTTTAAATTCAAACTTGTAGATTAAAAATAGATTCTAAATTTAAATTTTGTCTATAGAAATAATATTTTTAATTCTTTATTTAAATCGTAAACCAAAGATTTTAAATAGACATTGGTTAATCATATCGGCCGTATTTGTAGACTTAGAACAAAATAGTAGATGGCAGATGGTAGCAGATTTTATAGTGTTAGAAATTGAATGAACTAATAAATGAATGATTGATGAAATTAATGAAATTTTGCAAGTGCTTCGAAGTTTCGTGATATAATTGACTCATGTTGCTATAATAGTTTTGTTCTTAATGAATCACCTTGAGATTATGTTATGTATGTAACTTGTTTTCATTTTTATTTGTAAATCTTATAAATTCAATATACTGTGTATATTTATATATTTGTATGTTTATTTAAGTGTGTATGTGAATATTTGGCATATATATGTGTGTATATTATATGTATAGTAGGTATATTTTGATTTTGTTTTTGTATAGACCTATTTAATTTTATTCAAAAAAGATTTTTGTGGCACTTAGTTTGTAGCGACGGAGCTGGTAATAAAAAAAGTAGTTACGCTGACAGACTTTCGCGTTATAATATGACTGGCTTGGAGACTCGAAGGAATATTTTGGACCTAATGTTTTTATATAAAATACTAAACAATCAAATTGATTGTCCACAATTATTAGGCCAGTTAAGTTTAAGAGTTCCATCCAGACCCCCTAGAAAGCCTGTATCACCCCTTTACCCGCCACTGCGCCGAACTGTTTTTGGTGCCAATTCTCCAACTCCACGACTGTCTAAACTGCTAAATAGCGTATCTGATTGGGTCGACATCTACTCGGACACACTTCATATATTTAAAAAACAAATAACTTTGAATATACTGTAAATATAGATTTTCTCTTAAAATTAAAACATAGTTAGATTGTTAATAATTGCATGTGTTGTTTACTTTTAATTAATCGTTACATTTTTATTAGATTTAGATTTAGTATGATATACAGTTTCAATGTATTATTGTAAAAGATTGTAATTGAACCTAATAAAATAAAATAAAAGTAAAAACCGTTTTTGTGTGATAGAATATCAAACATAAAAAGTATGAATTTACATCCGTATATGATTTTCTCACTCATTTTTATGCGAAAAATTGTTATTAACAGAATATAAATATGATATACCCTTGGCCTGGATGTGCCTGTATCAATACGTCAAATATTTCGAAGTGGGAAGGAAATATAAATACCTGTATAATGAACAGCGTACATCACCTTTCAAGGAAAATATATTCGTATTTGCGTAAATATTTTATGATTTATACGTTTACGGTACAATAAGTTGCCAAATTGGAAATCGGAAATTCTTACACATTAGCTTAAATGTTAATCTATACTTATATTATAAAGCTGAAGAGTTTCTTTGTTTGATTGTTAGTTTGAACGGGCTAATCTCAGAAACTGCTGGTTCGAATTGAAAAATTATTTTTGTGTTGGATAGTTCGTTGAGTAAGACTATATGCTATATAAGTTCACGCTGCGACCCATAGGAGTGGAGCATCACGCGGATGAAATCGTGCAGGTCGGATATAATGAATATTTAGATTATTGTATTATAATTTCTAGTCTCCCTTTAACTCTTTTCATCCTCATTATCCATTGCTGATATTGATTTTTTCTTATCGTCCAGATTTATTATCCAATCTTTTCTAGACTTTCTCTGAGTTAGTAGTTTTGGCAACTAAATATTCTAAAATTATTCCTATTTTATTCTCAGCTGAATTACTTTAACATAGTTTTACAGTATTTTACTTCTGAGTTGATATGTAAGTGCAGTGTACAGTTTTAGACTCTATCTTTTAAAATTTAGATTTTATTGAATAAAAATAAGGTTTATTATTGTCTAATTCCACTATATTTCAGCTCTCTATACTAATATTATAAAGCTGAACAGTTTATTTATATGTTTAGTTGAATGCGCTAATCTCAGAAATTTTGATTTGAATTGAAACATTATTTTTGTTTTGGATAGTCTAATTGTCGAGGAAGGCTTTAAGCTATAAGCATAACATCACGCTGCGACCAATAGGAGTGGAGCATCACGATGAATATTTCTCTTTAGATACAGATAAATCAAAAACCGAAAAATCACAATAGTTATCTGAAAATCGTACTTAATATTATAAATGTGAAAG